>JAQJVL010000130.1:182500-212044 GCA_035578905.1 Stictocephala bisonia | reverse complement strand
AAATGCTCTTTCTAAGGAACAGCCGACCTGCTCTTTCTAAGGAACAGCCGACCTTAGAAGTAACAATTAGTGAACACATTCAGCTAAACTGATCACACTCATATTCTCCCACATCTCTATGATTGGAATCTTGATAGTGAACTTACTATAGCATATAACTTAACCTTGATGAACTGAAACCTACAGTACCCTTCTCTGAAACGTAGAAAACCATCTCTGATTAAGTCGTCCTGCATTGTCTCCTTCGGTGCCGAATATTCAAATTCAAATTCAAAACATCCTTTATTCAATACATGCACATTACATACAATGAATAGAGTCTTAAAATTAAAGTAATCCCTACACTACGGTAACCTTATAATTTCAGATTTTATGTTTGGCATTGTTAATTATGTAAAAAAGAAAATTCAGATATATGAATACACTTCAATGGTATATTTAACAAAATAATTAAAAAATGTAATTCGTCTGAAAATAAAATTAAAATGAAATGTTATGGACATATAATGAATTATTAACAGTAAGAACTTTCCCAGAATTCTTCCATAGAGTAAGGGGCCAATTTAACTATAAATTCTTTAAGTTTTTTTTTAAATTTAATCGGATTTTCTTCTTGCAAAAGTTCCCTTGGAAGGTGATGAATCAGTTTACTTCCTATAAATGTAGTTTTCTTAGTAAAGAATTCTAATTTATGTTGTTCTACCTGCCTGTTTGCACGAATATTATAATTGTGTCTTCTAGGTACTTGAGAGGGATTTGCAAATGTTTTTGTATAGGTCGCCGTTTCTAAAATGTATAACCCAAAAAAACTATAAAAAAATAGTCAATGAAAATTAGTATAGATTCATTCTCACACACAGAATTTTACTATGTGAGAATTAATTTCGCATGAATATTTTGTATGCAGTTCTTTATTTATTCAACGCTAGTTTTTTTATGTACACTATTTTATTATTTTTGTTGACTGCATGTTGAGATGTTTCAAATTATGTTTGTTTATTTATTTTTTTATCATATGTAAGAACATCTGCCACTTATCTTGTTTCTTTCCATTTAAACCAGCTGCTACCCATCACTAATAATCTCATCACACTCATTGATCATATGTTTTATCACATTAATTTAATTTAATTCAGTTCCCAATAATTTGCATACTCTATGTTTAATCATTTTATTAATAAATATTTTCCTTTCTGAGATTTGGCATAATTTAATTTAAGAATTGGAAGTTATTTATTTATTTTTTTTAACCTATTCCATTTTTCTAAAATATTTCAACATTAATTTAATTTTCTCATGATTTTAATATTTGATTTATTATAATACCAACCCCCACAATCCCTGGTGAAGTGAAGTGATCATCAAGCAACCAGTGACACATTGTTGTAATTGTGGATTGAGAAAGGAACTAGTAGCAGTGAGAGTCCATTATTAGCCTTGAAGGAGAGAAGATTCAGCCAGAATACAGTGACTTTATTTAGTGACATTCCCAATAAAAGTGTTTTTGTAAATCATTACAAAACTTTTATTTATTAAATTTGGCCACAAACATATTTAAATTTCCCAAAACATCAAGAATTCTAAGTTTGTGGTGAAGACAACTTTAAATTTAAATTTGGTGAGACCAGACCATAGACTAATTGCTGTGAAGATATTTTCCATTGAAAATTGAACTTTAAATTTGAACTTTCTCCCTATCTTTTCCCTATTTGATAATTTTTTTTTTATACTGTTTTTAAATTATTCTCTTTTTCAAATTTTTAATTGGACAATTAAACATGATTAATATTAAATCTCATAAGAACATTGATGGCCAGCTCGACACCCCTTCCCTGAGGTATCTCTATGTTGTACTACCGAGTATGTTTTCAGCCGGAGCATAAACCAGAAGAAACCAAGTTGTAAAGCAAGAAAGAAGATAAAAGCAAATTAAATAAAGACATTTTATTAACATAGTATTTCACTGTACAACTGGTTATCTTATTGTATCAATACACTTCATTATTCCTTGTTGTACCTTGTGTGTGTGTTTTTCATTTATTTATTTAGTTTAAGCAACAAATAACAACAGTAAATATTTATCCAATACTATCATCATCATCATATATATATTTTTTTAATTGTTAATTTTGGCGCCCAAATCGTGTTGGCCAGTTCAATGCCTTATGAGATTAGGTATACAAAAACAACTTCCAAGTTATCCCAAATCTAGGCCTATGTGTAATATTTATATGTTTGATATATCACCCATTATAGGTATCATAAAACCATCACCACATATCGAACTCTCATCACAATATAAGATTATTAATAGCCATGTCCCACAAACCTTATAATCTTAGAAATAGGCCCAATACAACAGATGAGACCATGGAGGACGCCATTGAAGAAGCTAGCCAAACAAGCCAAACACTAACAGCTACATCTGACAATTATAACACATGAACATCTAATGCAAACAATACAGATATAGCTACGAACACAAATAACATGAACACAAATAATGACATAGACATTTTATTTAACGAAATTCCGGCAGGAGAAGTATTTTTAGGATTTGACATTCCTGAAGCGGAGACGGCAGACGCCATGACAGTGGCGGCGGACAATGTAAACAAACAGCTCCGACCATCTCAACCAACCAGCCAATGGGAACACAGCACGGCATCATGGGACGGCGTTACCATGACAACGACCACCAGCACCAATCCAGTAACTACAGTCAACATAACAGCTGTTGAGTTAACGACGACGGCAGCGATGAATGAACCGATGACGTCACCCGCACATTCCATTGCCATTCATTCTACCGCGACGGACAAACAACCGGCAAGCGCAGATGCGAATACCGATTTGCTTTCACAAATTGCAGCACTTATAAAAGACAGTTCTTTAAAACTTGAATACCGTTTAGAACAAAGTAAAAATGAATTAAAACAAGAACTTAAACAAGACAACTTAGAACTAAAACAAAATTTAAATCAGAACCTTAAAATATTTTCTGAATATATTGAAAGTAAAATCGATCATTTAAGCCATAAATATGACGAAGTCAAATCTGACCTTGACATAATTAAACTTACACGAGCCGAACAAAATAATAGAATGAATCACTTGGAAACAAATTTCGGCAACGAAATCCAAAAACAAAACCAGCAGGTCCGTGACGACTTAAACAAAAATATTGCAATCCAGAATGATAACATCAAGAAAGCCCTTGCTAACAACACTACTTACGTTATAAATACAGTTGACATTAAATTACTTAATCACGCCACTGCTTGCCAGACAAACATTATCCAACAAAAGGAAGAATTGACTCACCAAATTCAAGACAGTACGAAACAAGTATTAACACAAATATTACCAATTACACAAAAACAAGGAGAAGATATTGATACATTAAACAAACTTGTACACACCTTTGGTAATAGAATCACCAACGTTGAAGGTCAAGTTAGTAATGGAGTTATATCAGGCACACCGAATATTTATGTCACATGTACTGGCAACGGCACCCATGCAACCGACAATAGTCCACCTAAATTTTACGGGAGAGCCCAAAACCCTAAGGAATTTTTACATAAACTAAAACGCTTCTATGAACGAAACATAACACACAACAAACCAAACAACGACTCGGAACACTTGCGGGACATTATTGAACAATGTTTAGAGCAACATGCTGCAAAATGGTTCGACCTGATTAAGGAGGAAATCCGCAACTGGTCAGATTTTGAACATAACTTTACAAACAAATACTGGAGCCGCGAGATCCAACGAGGAGTAAAGCAGCGTATAGAGGTCGAAAGATACCGGCCCGGAGGAAAGCTGCCACGAGCAGAATACTTCATTGAACGAGTATTGACATTACGATCCATCACTCCACCAATCAGCGAGGATGAAATCATAAATATTCTTTCGGAACACTTTTCCGAGTTGATCCAAGACGCCCGAAGAGTCCAGAATGTGAACACTGTCGCCGAGTTCGAATTGCTACTCCAAAGAGAAGATATTAAGGACGCACACCAGCGATCGAAAACTACCAGTCAACCGAGAAACGAACCACCACCACAGCGACAGTTTCAGCACCAGCCAGGAAGCAGACCTCCAAACAGCCCTCCTAGAAACCAATATTACCGCAGCGATGGACAACAGCAACAAAGACGACCAACCTACAACAACGGGCACCTCAATAACTCTTCACCTGGATACCGGAGAGAATACGATATAAGACCCAACTACAGAGGAAACTTCAACCAACATTACAACCGGGGCAACAATTCATCAAATCGAGACAACCAGCAATATCCCAGCCGAAAACAAGCACAAATATGCTCTGCCATAATAGAAAGGAGAAACCCAACGACTAGTTCACCTCCCAGTACTACAACAAGTACTGCGCTTTTAAACGCCTAAGCACTGACGAGTCCCAAGGCCTAGGTAAACTTCCCTTGTTTTATAATCATGGATTTCTATCCTCAGATTCCTCAGTGCAAAACACAAACCTCGGATTACAAAGGCCTTCTAATTTAGAGAATAATGTAAATAATTCAAATCCAATATTAACCCTTAGTAATATATTTTGTGACTGTGACTTTTTACTAAATGAAGATCCTGAAACTAATAAAACTGTAGAAACAGCAAACAACATAAAATGTCCAGAGATTAATATTTTAATAAACAATGTGCCTACTTCCGCACTCATAGACACGGGTGCCAACATCTCATGTATCTCAGAGCAATGGATAATAGAGAATAGGAGTAGATTAGGACGATATGAAGAATTACCTTTAACTGGCATACACATCAAAACTGCCGTCGGTGTTAAATCAAAAAGAGTTTCTAAGATATTAATGCTTACAGTTAATGTCAACGGTGTGGAAACTAATTTGCAACTAATCATGGTACCAAACCTCGTTCATAATGTAATTATTGGAATAGATACGATAAGACTGTGGAAGATGGAAATAAACTTTGATAGAAAAACATTGAATATAAACATAAATAATACTGAATTACTATTGGAGTTTGACGGGTGCAACCACGATGGAATCTTATGTTACTTAATGAACGACAATGATGTTGAATACAATGAAATGTCGGTATACGACCAAAATTTAGAAAGAACCTATATTTATGATAATTTTGAAACTTATAACGATATCACCCCTTCCTCCACAACGAACCTACAAGACAGGATAAATGCTGAGAGAATAGAAGAAACTCTGAACCAGAACGAATTGCTCAACAACGAATAAAGGACTCAACTCACCGATCTACTTTTGAAGTATCAAAATACATTCTCTGATGCTCCTGGACTCTGCAACAAGTACCAACACAATCTAGAAGTTAAAGAACCTGAAACCTTCAAATGTCAATCCTACCCCGTACCTTTAGCCCATCAGAATGCTGTACTACAGGAACTACAACGAATGGAACAACTCGGGATAATTGAACGAAGTAACAATACCTTTATCAACCCTATTATACCCGTAATTAAGAAGTCAGGTGAAATTAGATTGTGCCTAGACGCACGTAAAATTAACCAGTTAATTACCCCAGATTATGAATGCAACCGTAGCATAAACGAACTCCTAGCTAAAGCATGTAACTCTAAATGGCTCACTAGTATTGATCTAACCGCTTCCTATTGGCAAATACCATTAAATTCTAAGTCCCGCCAGTACACAGCTTTTCAGTTCAGAGGGAAGACTTACCATTATAAAGTTACTCCTTTCGGTATCTCTACGTCCCAAGCCACTTTAGTGAGAGCCCTAGATAAAGTCTTCGACGATGAAGTGGAAAATTTCACCTTAATTTATGTGGATGATATCTGTATAATTAGTCCTAATTTCAAAGACCATTTAACACATATTGATTATATCCTTAAGAAATTGACTGAAGCCGGAATGACCGTAAAATTCTCGAAGTCTACTTTCTGCCAGAACACTATACCTTTCCTAGGTTTGTACCGGGTCTTGGACCGGTACAGTTTAGTTTTTTCGTCGTTGTCTGCCAGGCTGCCTGAGATTCGCTTGTGCCCAGCGTTTCGCGTAATTTGGTGGCCGTTGGCTTCGATCCGTTTCGTTCCTGGTTCCAGCCTCGGTCAGGTGGTCCTGTCTGTTCAGTTTCTTTGCTGCCGATCAACTTGACTATGCGTGGCTGAGAGACACTAAAACGTAAGTGTTCATTTTGTATGTTTTAATATCTAATCACCCTTTTGGTGAAAATACTTTTGTTTAAATAATTTTCAACGGGCTTACTTGTGTTTTCAGAGTTTTGTGAAATTTATATTCTTTGTCTAGATGTGTTAACCTAGGTTCAAGCCACGTGCAATGTTACATTTTTAGCATTAATTGCTTTTTATACCTGGCTTTATAATTAATAGTAGTTCTGTATAATGTTTTGTTGAACCTCTTTTTTCAGTTGGAGTTACCGTTTTATCATAGTTTTTGTTCTTTGCCAATAACCTAGCCTATCTGTACCTTTTGATTTTCATGTTATAACATATTGCTCAGCTGCCGAGTTTTATTTTGGACCCTCCAACTGCCACCCGTGATCCCATCGCTCGACTTGTTTTGGGCCATTCCCCCAGTTGGCACGCTTTCCAGCTTTGGTGGGGGGATGGGTCTCAGGTTACACACTCACCGAATCAGGACTTTGTATGGACTCTAGTAAAATCAAACCTATTCTGGATTTTCCTTCACCGACCAACCGCAAACAGCTGAAATCATTTTTAGGATGCATCAACTACTATATAAGTTCATCGACCGTTATGCAGAAGCCGTTCAACCTTTACTTCGCCTTACATCAAAGAAGACTAAATTCATCTGGACAGCAAAAGATGAGACAACCTTCAACCACATCAAACGTATGTTCCTCCACACCAACATACTATACCATCCGAATATCAACAAGACATTCTACCTGCAGACCGACGCATCGGACTACGCAATCGGAGGTCACTTATTCCAGTTGAAGGAGAACGGAGATAAGGCTGCGATTGTCTTCATTTCTCAAGCCCTGCAATCTGCTGAACTACACTACACCACCACAGAAAAGGAGCTCCTCGCCATCGTATATTGCCTACAGAAAACTCGCTACCTCATGCTAGGGACAAGACTCAAGATACTGACTGACAATCATGCCATCACATTCCTCAAAACATGCAAACTCCTGAACAACCGCCTCACCCGTTGGATTCTTGCTATTCAGGAATACAACTTCGAAATCCAACACTGCAAGGGCGCAGAGAACTCTACAGCCGATGCACTCAGTCGAATCATCCATCCAGACACCTCACCAACTCAGCACCCACCTCAAGAACTAACTATCAACTACATCCGAAGAATCTCCGACCCTCATCTACGCAACGCCTTATCAAATTTACCTGAACTACAGTCTGATGACCCACTCTTTAGGATTCCTTATGCTACCCTTAAACTTGACCAAAATGCTCCTCTCTACCAACAGACTTCCGAAAAATATAAGCTGGATAAAGAAATATTGTATAAGAAGCATAGGAACAACTGGCTGATCGCAGTACCGGAATCAATTATCAACCGCCTCATCTGGGAGTGCCACTATTTCTATTTACATTGCGGAGCGAAGAAATGTTTCTCCATACTGCAAGAATGTTTCATTTTTAAGAATATGGGACGAAGAATTCGGACTACCTTAGCCACCTGCGACTCTTGCCAACGCTGTAAAACCAACCAGCACCCACCACAAGGACTTGCAAAAGGAATAACTTGTAACCAGAAGAATGATCACCTCGCCATCGATATCATTGGACCATTACCCACTAGCATTGGAAACGTAAAATACCTACTCATCACCCTGGACATTTTTACAAAATTCGTCAAACTCTACCCCATGAGAACTGCCAATACACACACCATCATCAAGAAACTGTTTGAACACCACTTCATCAACTACGGTATACCCAAGAGGATTCAAAGTGACAACGGATCACAGTTTAAAAGTAAGGCCTGGTTTAAGAAGCTTAAAGAAAATGATATCACCCCCATATTTAGTCCTGTATACTATCCGTCTTATAACATGGCAGAGAGACCGATAAAGGAAGTAAAGAGATGTCTACGCACCTACTGTGCACACCAACACCGTAACTGGGCACGGTACATACCTGAGATAAACACCTTCTTAAATGAGATTCATCACGAAACGACCGGCTTCACCCCAAATGAACTTCATCTAGGATTTAAAAGTGTTCGATTTTGGGAAAACTATGTCTCAAATCCTTTTACATCAGATATACCTCTGGAAAGAAAATTGTTTTTAGCCAAACAAAGGATAAAGGACAAGCAGAAGAAACGTGCACGTAAAGCCAACATGAAGATCCGACCTACTAATTTTAATTTGAATGATCTTGTACTTGTGAAAACCCATCCACTGTCGCATGCTGTCGTAGGAGAAACCGCCAAACTTTTTGAAGTGTACGAAGGTCCGTTTAAAATTGACCAAATATATGGAACATCAACCTACGGAGTTAGAAGCCTTGATGGAAGACGGAAGTTTGGACCATACCACGTGTCTGCCATCAAACGTTACCTGTCCCCAACTCAAGAGGATATATGATTCAAATTAAGAACAAGAAACAAGTGTAGTTTACCTATAGATCTGTATTGTAAATATTGTATAGTAATTTAATTTTCTTTGTAACTTTGTATTTTCATATTTTGTGTTCATCCCATCAACCTACTCATCAATATGTATTTTGTAATGAATTTGTGATATGTACCCCTTGTCTAACAACTGTGTATGTGTAATAAAAACTGTGTACTACGACAAAGCCCATGTCTTGTTGAGAGGGGATAATTTCCTTAATCACCCAAGTAAACTAATAACCCATGATTTTCCCCTATGATTGCTTCGCTAAATCCCCAGTGCGAGAAGATTCCCCCCTAATAGACTGTGAGTCCTGTGCAATAAACTGTGCCAGTGAAACCACCTTTCCCCAGTTTCCCTTACTTCCCCTTTCCCCAGTTTCCCTTACTTCCCCTTTCCCTGGTGACTTTTCCCCTTGTAAAAAAAAAAACTCAAGTCACTCATTCCCCAGTGCTATGTCCCAATAACCTCCACAATTCCCTTTATAAACTGTATAACCCTTCTTGTATATAATTTGTAATATTGTCAATTGTATTGTATTGTATTATGTAACCGTCTGTGTCATGTATGTAACCTTCATCATTTTGTATTGTTAGTTTTAAAAAATTTTGTCTATGTATGTTTGTATCTGTTTGTTTATTATGTCAACATAATTTTCACATCATGTTCGAAATCTTGTGATGACTTTCAGTAATCCCTGCAATTTCTGAGGGGATATTTGAGATGTTTCAAATTATGTTTGTTTATTTATTTTTTTATCATATGTAAGAACATCTGCCACTTATCTTGTTTCTTTCCATTTAAACCAGCTGCTACCCATCACTAATAATCTCATCACACTCATTGATCATATGTTTTATCACATTAATTTAATTCAGTTCCCAATAATTTGCATACTCTATGTTTAATCATTTTATTAATAAATATTTTCCTTTCTGAGATTTGGCATAATTTAATTTAAGAATTGGAAGTTATTTATTTATTTTTTTTAACCTATTCCATTTTTCTAAAATATTTCAACATTAATTTAATTTTCTCATGATTTTAATATTTGATTTATTATAATACCAACCCCCACAATCCCTGGTGAAGTGAAGTGATCATCAAGCAACCAGTGACACATTGTTGTAATTGTGGATTGAGAAAGGAACTAGTAGCAGTGAGAGTCCATTATTAGCCTTGAAGGAGAGAAGATTCAGCCAGAATACAGTGACTTTATTTAGTGACATTCCCAATAAAAGTGTTTTTGTAAATCATTACAAAACTTTTATTTATTAAATTTGGCCACAAACATATTTAAATTTCCCAAAACATCAAGAATTCTAAGTTTGTGGTGAAGACAACTTTAAACTTAAATTTGGTGAGACCAGACCATAGACTAATTGCTGTGAAGATATTTTCCATTGAAAATTGAACTTTAAATTTGAACTTTCTCCCTATCTTTTCCCTATTTGATAATTTTTTTTATACTGTTTTTAAATTATTCTCTTTTTCAAATTTTTAATTGGACAATTAAACATGATTAATATTAAATCTCATAAGAACATTGATGGCCAGCTCGACACCCCCTTCCCTGAGGTATCTCTATGTTGTACTACCGAGTATGTTTTCAGCCGGAGCATAAACCAGAAGAAACCAAGTTGTAAAGCAAGAAAGAAGATAAAAGCAAATTAAATAAAGACATTTTATTAACATAGTATTTCACTGTACAACTGGTTATCTTATTGTATCAGTACACTTCATTATTCCTTGTTGTACCTTGTGTGTGTGTTTTTCATTTATTTATTTAGTTTAAGCAACAAATAACAACAGTAAATATTTATCCAATACTATCATCATCATCATATATATATTTTTTTAATTGTTAATGTACATGTATAGAAGTGCAAAATAAATGATTTTTGATTTAAATAGTAGAAAGATATTGAATAAGAGCTACCTTCTAAATGAAGATAGAATGAAGTCACAACTTTGGTAGTCATAGAATTGCAAGTTTCACAGTTAGATTCCCAACTGAACTGACAGTGAATACTTCATTATCAACTGTTCAAACAGAGACTGTTAGGGTCTTGTCATATATATATAATATGGGTGAAGTAATTAAAAAAAATTAACTAAAAAAGGGGAAGCAGTTGACACAGACTAGATAGGCACTTTATGGGGTTTATTATGCATGCATTAAACCTGGCATCTATCAGTTGGATGCTGAACTACTGTACAATATCTACTTCTGTAATTGGAAAAGTGTTGTCTGATTGATTGGAACTATTTTCTGTCCAATCAGTACTGAACAAATTAAAATATAATTTTATTAAAGTTTTCTTAAATTGCCAGTAAAAGTAATCCTCCATGCCTTCTCTAATAAAGATGGGTGAACATGTGGAAATAAGTTGCATCGATTAAAAGAACTGTGTTTCTATGCCCATTTGGTTTAAGATACATGCATTCTTTTCAAAACACGTTGAAAGAAGATGTATTATTGAGGGTAGTTGCTGGTTTGTCTTTCTATCAAACTGCTATATAGTTTTGAAAGACATTTTCTCTCCCACTACACCCATCTTACCAAAAAGGGCCTGAAAATATTAGCTAGAACAGGAGTAAGAAACTCTTTGTCTTCACACCTGTCTAAAATATATTAAAGTAGATGATTATGAAGTATGACATATGTATATTAATGTCACAAATAAAGAAGTGGTGAAATCAGCTTAAACTAAACGAGGCTAAGTTTAACACATATATTCAGGTTGTGTTCATTGTCCCATCTAAAAAATGTTAGGATACATAATTAGTGATATGCTGTGTGTTAGGAGGTGGTCAAATCGCCACTGCACTTGTATAGTACGTACGTACAGTGCTACAGCTCTTACTCACTTAGTACAACCTAAACCCATCTTACTTACTACCTCCCTAGTACAGATGGATGACCTTAAGCCTAACCTTTTGGGCAAAGTTTGAGCACAAATAATCAGGGAAGTGTTCACTGAATTGGAACATATAGGGTTTACCAAAGACCTTTAGAATGATTAACAAAATATTGAACAACTAAAAGATAGAAAACTATCAAATTATTGGTTTCTTAAGTCTCTTGAAAGAAAATTATTAATTTTTTTGTCAAGTTTGATTGAAATAAAGTCGCCTTGCAGTGGAAATAAATATTAAAAAATTTCATTGCAATCACCATTAGTAAGTAGTTGTCTTAATGATTCCATTGATCATGTTTATCACACAAAATATTTTACTCCACAGGTAAAGATGATATGTTGTTTTGGCGTTTATTAAATCGTTTGTTGACACTAGCAACACCCTCCTTTTCTCTCAGAGTCCACCTTTCTTGCTAATTGTCTTTCCTAATGCATTACATTATAATTTTTAACAAAAGGCCTTAACGATCACTACGTGTGTGATTTAAAGTTTATCCACCCAATCCCTCAACCTTAATTTCCATTTCCAACGTAATGAAACGTCTGGTGTAATATCTATAACCAATGATGATACTTAGGAGATTATGTATTTCTTCTTCTTATCAGAAATCAGAATTTGAGTCATTACTGTTTTTGTTGTTGTACAGGACTTGATGGAACAAGCCAAGGAGTATAACTTGGGACTGAACATGAGAACAGCAGCGTACTGTTGTAGTATATACAGAGTGTTCAAGACGTATGAAGAGGCAGGCCTTGCAATATGATACCATTTATGTTTTCATTTTATTTATTGTTTAGTTTTTTTGTTACCAAAATGTACATAACAATCCCTACCACAACAAAAATAATAAAATAAATAATTTGACTATACAATTAAGAATTATATAATTTGCTATCAATTATATAATATAAATCCATCCATTTCGTTTTTTATATGAATAACTATCCTACTACAAGTTGATGAATACACTTTTACTAAGAGAGGGGCAAATAGTATAGCTAAAACAAAGAAGCATTAATAGTCTGTTTAACACTTTAATTACCAATAAATGTTTGGGTCATACAATTTTAATGACAGACATATACTACTATGTTTGTGGTTATTTAATTCCAAACCCTTTAAATATACTTCTTTGGCACTGAGTAAAACAACAAATTACAAATTTATAGGTGTCTTTTTTTCCACCTGATGATTTTATCACTTTAGTTCTAAGAGAAGGAGCCCTGGTAGCTAGTATGATATATATAAAGACTTGTATATATTAATATCTTATACAACTATGTCAGTGATTAACATAATTAAATTATTTTATGAAGAGGGAAACTTCTTATTAATAGCTGCTATTCGTCAATATTAGTTTGTAACAGTAATGAGGACAGATTGCAAAGAAAGAGCAATCTTGTCTGATTATTATCAATGTTGTAATGTCACTATTGCTGATAGTAGAGCTGCCATTGTTGTTTAATGATGATGACTCAGATCGTGACTCGGAGGCACAGGTATCTAGTGACTGGGCTTTTGTATACAAAGAAATATAACATTCATAAAATTCAAACCGTGCTACTATCATAAAAAAAAAAAAAAAAAAAAAAAAAAACTAGTCATATTATTTTGAAACTTACTATGAATTAGGATTTTGTTCTATGAATTTATTCGATAAGGATTTTTAGCAATCTAAAACTCACAAAACTGCCTTTGTGAGTTTTTAAAACTCACAAGGAAACCTAACAAGTGAATTTAACTAAAGTCTTGGAATTCTCTCAAGAAAGCAAGATCTATAGAGATTCAAATGATCCAGTGCTAAAAGAATTGTTGAAGGAAAGGCAAAAACTCTTTCGTAAGCGTTTACTCGAGGAGAAGCGTGCAACCATTTCTCGTGAAGTGCAGAGCTTCGATTGCTTGCAGCGGGCAATCTGGAGTGTTGTGCGTAGAGAGACACGTGAGACCGATCTGAATGCTTCTTTTCCAGCCTTAAAACACCAGGGAGATTCTGTTCAGTCACTATCTAAAGTGGTTAATCTTTTTAATAGTCATTTCTCAAATATTTCATGCAGAAATATTTCATCTCATTCCAATTTTCAGTCTAATGTTCCGTGTAATCTGGCTCAAAAACTTCCACCAAGCGGTTCTTTATTTTTTGCTCCTGTCAATAAAGTTGAAGTCGAACAAGCTATCATGTCCCTAAAATCTAAGAAGTCTTCAGGAACGGATGAAATATCCAGTTTCTCATCAAACAAATTTACCAGGGCCTGCTTGAACCCCTAATACACCTTTTTAACGTTTCACTTTCCTCAGGCATTTTCCCCAACATCTATAAGACTTCCAAGGTTGTCCCTATTTTTAAGAAGGGGGACAAAGGTGATGTCAATAATTATCGACCTATTTCCATTTTGTGCACGCTTTCAAAGGTATTAGAACAGTTGTCTATAAAAGGTTGTTGGATCATCTGGAGAAAAATAACATCCTTACAGATAACCAATATGGTTTTAGGCCAAATCGTTCAACCACTCAAGCAGCTGTTGATTTTATAAATGATGTAGTATCACAGCTGGAACAGCGTGATCCAGCCTAGGGAGTATTTTGCGACCTTTCAAAGGCTTTCGATCGGGTTGATCACAACATCGTTGGTGAGAAATTGGAGATGTGTGGAGTTGCTCTCTCCTGGTTCAAGTCATACCTTGCAGGCCGAAGACAATTTGTGGAGATTTTAGGAAGCCATTCTGAATATGTCGAATGCAGGTATGGGGTACCCCAGGGTAGCATTTTAGGGCCCTTGCTCTTCATCATTTATATAAATGATCTTGTTTCATATCCTCCTTTGGCCAAATCTATACTTTATGCAGATGACATGACGCTGCTGTTTGGGGGGGTCCTCAAACTGATCTGCAATATAGTCACAGAATCTATGGAAATTCTTCAACATTGGTTATCAGCTAACAATCTTTTATTGAACTCAGAGAAAAGTTTTTATTCAGTTTCTGACCAAAAATAAAAATCCTCAGCATATATCTTTCGAACAATTTGAAATAAAAAAATGTTCTTCGGTCAAGATTCTAGGTCTGACCGTGGACAGTGGTTTATCATGGTCTTCTCACATATCTCAGATGTGCAGTAAGCTGAGTTGAGTAAGTTCTGCACTCAGAACCTTATATCCTCTCATAGATTTAAATGCCTTGATTATGGTTTATTATGGATGTTTCTCCTCTGTCATGATATACGGAATTGAAGTGTGGGGTGGGTCTCCACATGCTCTGAAGGTTTTCTTGGCGCAAAAATCTGCTGTCCGAATCTTGAAAGGACTACCTCCACTGCATTCGTGTAGAGGAATTTTCTGACTCCTTAATCTTCTTACCCTTCCCTCCATTTTCATATTCAGGGTAATCATGACCACGATATATAATGCTGATGATCTCCCAGTTGTCGGCGCAAACCACAGGTATCCGACCAGGCATGGTGACGATATCCGCAACCCCCAACATCGCCTGACACTCTCTGAAAGTGGGGGGGGGAGTATTTTTTACTGGACCAGTTTTTTATAACAAACTCCCTGCTGAAATTAAAAGTTTAAAAGGGGCTGGATTCAAGAAATCTGTGAGGAATTATTTGGTCAGCAGGAATTTTATAGTTTACAGGAATTCCTGTCTACTTGACCCGAAAACAACAGATTTACATTGTCTTTGTTACTTTATCATTTTGTATATATTATTTTAACACTAGTTGTTTATTTATTTTAAGTTTATCTGTAATGACGAATGAGATATACATATTTTTGTATTTTATTCAGAATAAAGAATGTCTATGTCTATACTTAGTAATACACAGGAGTTGTACAATCTGTTATTTACATATACAAAGAAACATATGGTTCTTACTTACACTAATTTTAATTGAACTAAAACAATAAAAAATTGAACAAACAAACACAATTTTAATTGAAATAAAAATTTAAGCAAATGTAAGTTTAACATTTTTATTGGAAAACTAAAAGTACGATAATGAATGCTACAAACTTTGATACACACAAATGTGTGTCACGTCATGAAAAAGGACCCTGTAAAAGTATTAGAAAAGAATACTAAATATGGTACAGTAGAACGTCGATTTACCGAACGTCAGTCATCCGAAACGTCAGTTAACCGAACCAAACCTGAAAAAAATATTTTTTTTTATACGCAAAATACACGTTGTCAATTTATATTCCAACACTTATATTTAATATTTTTAACTTTTCAATAAACGTACCGTACTACAGTAACTGTATTCAGTACATATAGTGCATATTTTATTACGAAAAAGAAATTAGGTATTAGCGCACAGCCCGCGCGGCGTACCGCTTCTGCCAGACTCGGTGCCTGCGCCGTAACGTCAGGCCTTCCAGGAAACGACGAAAATAAACAACGGGCGTGCCGTGCACCGGCCACTGTCTAGTCTGAACTTCGCTGTCAAGCGTTTGTACTAATTGACATTGAATGTGCACAGTCGCTTGTTAATTGTCATTCACTCGTGTAGTGCAGTGCTGAAACTTTGTAAAGTTGTTTGTTTTCTTTAAGCTAGTGTTGAATAGTATTAGACTCTCTAGTTTCAGGAACATTAGTCCAGTAAGTTTTATTTTCATTTTATTCTGTACGTAATTGTTAAGTTTTAAGGTTAGGTTAGTTTATTGATCCTGAATTGAACTGTAATTGAAGACTGATTATAATTTGACATGGCATCTTCTAGTAAACCTAAAAAAAGAAGCAGAAATGTTTTATCTATTGAATCAAAATTAAAAATTATAGAAAGACTAGAAAAAGGTGAAACAGGGACATCTTTAGCAAAACAGTTTAACGTTGGCAAAGCAACAATATCAGATATTAAAAATAAAAAATCTGAAATCATAAAATTTGCCTCTAAACTTGATAGTGAAGATGGATCTAAAAAAAGGAAAACTATGAAAAGACCTCAAGATGAAAAGTTAGAAGAGGCAATGTATCTATGGTTTATTCAAAGAAGAACTAAGGGAGAACCTATATCAGGACCTTTGCTATGTGAGAAAGCCATCCAAATCAATAAAGAATTTAATGGGCAAGCAGATTTTAAGGCCAGTACCGGATGGTTGAAGAATTTTAAATCACGCCATGGTATACGTGAACTTGACGTACAAGGTGAAATATTATCTGGAGATTCTGCATCTGCTGAAAAATATAAAGATACGTTTGCCAAATTGCTAAAAGATGATGGATATTCGTTGGATTTGGTATACAACGCTGATGAAACTGGCCTTAACTGGAAGGCACTGCCGCGTAAATCATTGGCATCAAAACGAGAAAAGGCAGCACCAGGATTTAAGGTTAGCAAGGAGCGTGTAACAATCATGGTTGCAGCAAACGCTACTGGTACCCATGCATTGCCTCTTCTATTGATAAGCAAATCTAAAAAGCCCAGGTGTTTTAAAGGTGTGACTTGTTTACCTCTTACCTACAAATCACAAAAGAGTGCGTGGATGAACTCTGAAATTTTTTTGGACTGGTATACTAATGACTTTATACCTAATGTCAAAAAGTTTAAGGAAGAGAACAATAAGCAAGGGAAGGTACTCCTTGTGATAGATAATGCTCCTACCCATCCAGATGTTGAAATCTTGAACTCAATTGACGAGGACTTTAAAGTTACCTATTTACCACCTAACGTGACATCATTACTTCAGCCCATGGACCAGGGTGTTATAGAAAAACTTAAAAGGTTATATAAAAAGCAAGTTCTTCGTCGCTTGTTACTTGCTGATGCCACTGAAGAAAGTGTTGTGCAATTTTCAAAAAAACTCAACATTAAAGATTGTTCTTACATGATAGCGGACTCTTGGAGCGCCCTGAAAGAAAGCAACTTAAAAAATGCCTGGAACAAAATTTTAGAAAAGACTGGTGAAAACACAGAACCTACAATGACAGATCAGGAAGATATTGATGAATTTTTGGAGTTGTATGGAGACATTCCTGGATTTTCAGAATGTGACATACAGGATACTGAAGATTGGCTAGCAATGGACAACGACCCAGGCTTCCAGATTCTTAATGATGAGGAAATTGTTTCTTTGGTGCAGGCTGATAATACTACCCAACACGACAGTGAAGAAGATTGTGACACAGACCCAACCAAGAACTGTACAACTCATGAAGAAGCTTTATCAGCATTCAATACAGCAATGTCATGGCTGGAAAAACAGGAGGAGAGCTGCCCAACTCAACTTTTACTACTAAAGAGGCTTAGGGACTTAGCAGCTCAAAAAAGGTCCTCAAGGTTAAAGCAAAAAACAATAAAAGATTATTTTGCAATGTAGCCTACTAATTTCAATTCAGTGCATTTATAAATATTTTATTTTCTCAAATTTGTATGTTTCTATTTTATGTTAACATTCCTGTAATTTACATTAAAGCATTAATCTATAAAATTAAAGTATTATGTGGATACAGTACTTAAATGTATTGTGTTTTTAATTTCAATATGCCCAATCCATTACATAAACTTATCAATAAGCGTCTATAATGGCATGGTTAAAATATGTTTGATTATCCGAACATGTCGTTATCCGAACACCCTGAGGTCCCAATTAGTTCGGATAATCGACTCTCTACTGTACCCACAAAAGTTGATTAACCCCCTTCTGTGTGGACTGAAGATGAAGCTAGTGTGGCCTTGAACTATCTCGACTGTTTACCTATTTTGGGCGAGTTAATTTTCCAAGGAATTACCAGAGGAATATTGAAAAGGGTAAGCCTGCTTTCCTGTCCTACACATAACCTAAATAATTCAGGCACTTACCCTACTGTCAAAAACCCACAGAAGATTGTTTTTTAATAAAAAAAACATTAAGAAAGCTTTAAGGTACTATCTTGTAAAATCCTTTACCCAGTTTCAATAGAAGAATACATTTTTAAATATAAATAAATGTTAGGAATACATAAAAGTGTCAACATTCTTCTCCCCATTTCAATTATATCGTCATATTTACTCATTTATGATCCTATTTTTAAAACTGAGCCATGAAAGTACACTTCAGAATGTTATACACACATAACTTGTTAACTTGTTTATAGAGGTTTTGAGTTCAGAGAATCCTAAATATAGACATAAATATATTTTTCAGAAGGTGTATTGTCTCCTAAATGGTAATAAATCTGTTATTTATAATGTACTTGAAATTGGTCCTTAGGAATTTAATCAAAGCAGTGAAGTTAATTTTAATTCAATATAATTTAAGATTGTATTTAATGTAGTAGGTTGAAAAAGCCAAATAACAAAGTGAATGATCCTTCAAAATGGTCAAGAAAATTACATTCTGAAAGAGTGTGTTCAAGTTGAAGTAATTTAGAACATTTAGATGTAATTGGAGCAACATTTCTTGACTTATGGCTCTGGTCCTACTCGCATTTTACAAAACTACGGCACCAGATGTGAATCATACATGACTATTCACAAACAAAGCTTGTTTAACGGAAATACTTAATTGAATATTTTAAAGACAGTGTTTATTTTACCCCGCATCTGCGGGCCTTAAAAAGTCGCCATAGAATAAGAAATAATCTCAGGAATACAGCGACAAGAGAGCTTCTCAGTCATACGAAGATGGATTAAGAAAGCAATGCAGTTAGGGATATTCTTCATTTATTTCTCCACATTTTAAATCATAATACCTAAAACTAAATATTAATATTGTCATAATATACTTCAAACACAATATTAATAGCCTACATTTCTCTAAAACAACTTCAATACTGTATTATAATAAAAATATAACAATTTAAAAATGTATGTGTTAAATATATATATATATATATATATATATATATATATATATATATATATATATATATATATATATATATATAAGAAAAATACCAATCTCTTGACTGCTATGTTGGTATTACAGGTACTGTAACTGTAAAAAATAAATTTTCTCATCACAGGTTAATCACATTAGGTTATTTTTAACATCATACAAACACTAAATGTCTAAGGCATTTTTATTGTTTATAATGAAAATAAATATAGTTTAAACATGAAAAATAAAGCATATTAAAATGTTAATTCATTCTGTTGTGAACTGAATTTTTGAAAATTTAATAAACATAACTGTTGTCAGTTAATTCATTCTCAAATTCTTACAATTCACTGTCAACACAGATTTTTCTTTTCCGACAAGACCTTTCATAACCAACTCGTCTCGATTTTGATGGACAAATCTGTGATTTAGTAACAGGTATAAATGTCTTGTCTATCTTTTCATCATCAGAATTGTAAGCTTTTCGTCGTGTTTTCTTTCTTCTACTAGCATTACCCTTCTCTCCAATATTTTCAGTTTGTAATTTGCTTCTGCAAATGAATGAGTTTGGTTGCTCAAAAACGGTATCTTTTTGGCAGTTTTCATCCTCTTCCTTTAGAATTTCTTTTTTTTGCTCATTAAAAATTAAACTTTTTCCAGTATCGAATTCTGAAAATATATATTCATACTTATAACTGATAGTTTGATCAATTTCATGAAATCTTTTATCAAGCAAATTTAATATACCGTGAAACTTATTTATCAGACTAGTAGTTTGTTTAGTTGGCAATGATTTGGCTCGAGAAGTGATCTGTAATAGCAGCTTTAGGGCTTTCTGTGTGTTTATTAATGTTCGGGAAGCTTTGATAATACCATCTCTTAAACTGGTTGAATCAACTTTTTCGGATATTTCAATTTTTGGTAATTCTGGTTGGATCATATTTAATTTTTCACTTTTAAGATCTGAATAACATTTGTCAACAGACATACTTTGTATATTTTCTGTACAAGAGGTGCATACACTTTCTGACATATCACACTCCTTTTCAAAAACTCCAAAAGAATCCTCACTCATATTAATAAATTCAAAATAGTTTGCTGTCTCTTTTCTGGAATCCTGTGTAGGGTTCGTTTTAAAATCTATGTTAGTATTAAAACAACTATCTTTTTTATAATTGTGTAAACTGATATCATCTGTTTCAAATACAGGCTTTGATTTCCCTCCCTCTTCTCCTGTTTTCAACTTTGATTGTTCTTTGCTATTTAATGCTGAAGATGTTCCACCTAGATCTTTAATTGGACAAGACTCATTGCTTGAAATTAATCGTTTTTCTTTATTTCTTAGATATAATGCTCGAGATTCTTCCAACTTCATAAGACGTTCATTTAGTAAACTCTCTTTTAACTGGAGCTCCAGAATACGGGAAGATGATTTTCTGTTGCTTGGTAGCAGCAGATCATTCATTTGACTACGAACATTCTCATTTTCATGTAACTGATTTGTAATGGGAGAACATAAATCACCATTTTTCACAAAATTGTTTGCTTGGCTACAAACAAGAGGAATGTAGCTTTTGTCTTTTGATAATTTTATTATTTCAGGTGCTTGGAGTTCCTTTAAATCTTTGATTCTTAATTTTGGTTTTTCAATGTACATTATACTGTTCCTTTTATGTGACATATCAGATATTGTATTAATGTTGTGATGTGGATTCAAATTTGTCAACTCAGAAATCATTATGTTTATTACGAATTATTAATACTAGCATTTACCAAGGGCACTGCAGTTTGTTTACAAAACAGGACATGATTTAACATGTTTTAGAATATTTCACCAGCAGAGTCAAAGCAGTATTAATAAAAAAATAAATTGAAATTAAAACATTTCTTATACTTGCCAATCCCAAGTATTTCAACTAATTCTTCACCTGTAAAAAAAAAACTTGTCAGATAAATTATCATACCAAAAATATTTCATTCTAAAACTTAAATTATAAAATTTATATTAAACAATATATTTGGCAATCTACGCACTCTTCTTCCAGATAATTTTAAAATTTTAAAGGAAAGACCCCCTGGAGGGGGAAACATGATTACCGGCTAGATACTTGTCAAAATCGTTCCTAACTTTGTGTGTTATATGCTTAAAAACCTTCAAAGAGTGCCTCCACTACAAGTACGCCTGGATTAACATTGAAGTTTTTCTCCGTAAGGATCAGGGTAAACAGGCATTACCATCTACGAGTTAGCTTATTTTAACAAATTTTCAACATGTTTGGTATACTCACAAAATGTATTGTTTATACATTTTAATTTCATATCTTATTTATCACTTGTTATATTGATTATTATTTGTATTTTTGTATTTATTTCTTGTTATATGTGCTTATTTATTGTTAAGACTTGTTACGTATGTTTAAGTTATTTATTTTCAGTTAAATTGCCATATTTTATCTTTTTTGTTAAATAGGCTATTATGATTAGAATTTTATAGATAAAAAGGTCTATTATCAAAACGTAAGGGGTTAACGATCTAAATCAACAGATAAACAGTTGAATATTTAGAATAATAATTGGGATATTATAGTTTTGACAGAAACTTGGTTGAATAGTTCAGTGTGTATCAACTATATTGTCAACTTCAGTGTCAAATGCAGACAGAAAAGTCATTTAATAGTTTGGTTTTAGTTGCAGTTAAAAATAATTTTGTTAGGATATTTCAAATATTCAAATATGGAGGCTGATTTTCCATTAATTCATTTTAGATTACAATATGGGTTAAGTTTGTTGGGCAGATACTGACTGAATAATTAGTCTTAGAGCATGGCCAGTGTATGGAGTATATGTAAGGAGTGAAGAGTGGGCTCTGTTATGAAAACATTAGTCTACTCAAGCAGTTATCTTGAATAAGTGTTAAATGCCTATTAAGAATAGAATATGAAAATATTTATTCCACAATAAAAAATCAATTACAAAATAACAATTTTCAAACTTGGAATAACTTGTCATCGAGTCAAGTAGAGATGACAAGCACAAAATAAGTAAACATAAAAACTTACACTAGACAGTCTAAAATTAGCTAGTAAAACTTAGCGGCCCACTGCACTATCATTACATTATAGGGGCCTACTAACAAAGGAGAAACAGGAATTAAATTTACTTTAAGATTAGAAAAAAAAAAAAAGAAAAAAAAAATGAAAGTTTCAAATTTAAATACAAATCTGACTTATAGAACAAATTAAAGATTTATAAACATAGAGGCAGATTTATTACAACTATAGAACAAATTAAAGATTTATAAGCATAGAAACAAATTTATTGCAGTATCATAAGTAAACCATCAATATCATCTTTATCAAGAAGCCAGTTTAAATTTTAATTGAAATAAGTTGACATTTTTGGCATGCTTTAATTCTTCTGGTAATTTATTAAATATATGTGGACCTAAAAATAAAAATGTTTTTCAATAAATTATTTTGTTTACCTTGGGTTTGATAAAAGTAAACTTTGAAGCAGGTGGGGTATAAAATTGAAATTGCCTTGTTTCGTGATTTCCACTTCAAATAAAAATGTCTTAAGCACATTAAAAATGAAAGTGTATTTTAACGGAAGTATTTAAAAAAAAAAAAAAAAAAACGAAAAAGTGGCAAGGAAGGTTAATGCTTAGATTTTAATGAAATGATTCTAATAAAGTGTTTTTGTGTGATTTATAATGGATTTAGAACATTGTTGCTGGCTGCACCCCAGAGCTTTTCTATACCATACACTAAACGTGAGTGAATTAAAGCAAAATAAAGCATACGCATCAAATCGTCGGATAGGTTTCTTAAAAAATAGAATGTTTGCAAGCTTTTGCGTAGTTGAGTTAGTAATTGACGTATGTGTTGTTTCCATGAAACATTTTCATCCAACACTACGCCTAAATATTTAATATGAGTAACTTGCTAATCAACTAGGTTTTTCATTGTTTCATTACTATTACTATCAGCTGATGTTTAATTGTAATATTTGTTATTAATATGGTTAGTAGCAACACTGCTGCACACACAAACTAACTGTTCAGCAAGTATAAGTATCTAATAAAAAGCCTGAAAGTTATTCAAAATTACTTTTTACTAATAATTAAAAAAAGAGAAGGTTTAGCATTTATACGCTTATAAAATCCTTAGTATATTTTATTTGTGGAGGTGTAATATGGGTACAACTGATCTTGTGTATGCGACAATACAATACAGGGTGTTGAAAAAGCACGGAGCCACCTTTATTTCTTTTGGAGGATATCTTAAAAAGTTCTAATGAAAGGCTATGCTAAAATACCCATAATTTTAAAGCCTATTTTTCTGAGTAAAATACCGTAAATTTTCAAGTCAAAAGGACCACCCATTCAGCAATGTTGACGGGTTAACTTTTCTAAGCAATGATATTTGACGGGAATTCAACATGTTGTAAAAGTCAGTTATGAAGTAAGGAACCTGATCAAAGAAATGGGCAATTATCTTAAAAAGATATTATTGACATAATGGTACAGATAAGTAATCAAGAGACTACAGTTAAAATCAAATAAATAAAAAAAAAAAAAAATAGGGTGCTTTGGAAATCCACCACCTTAATTAAAAAAAGTGCAAGATTTCAAGATTTTTTTAAAATTTTAATTGTAGTTTTTTGATAAGTTATTTGTATTGTTATGTCATTAACGTCTTTTCAAGATAATTTTCCAGTTCCAACTTCATAATTGGCTTTTACAATATGTCGAATTCCCACACAAATATAACTGCTTAGAAAAGTTAATCAGTCGCCAATTCTGAAAGCGTGGTCCTTATGATTTAAAACGTACAGCGTCTTACTCAGAATGCCGTATGTTTAAAAATGATGGGCATTTCAACATAGCCTTTCATTAGAGCTTAAAGGGCCCCTTTCCTCTAGGTTGACAAAATATATTCTATATCAAAAGACAGAAGAAAACATTCTACAGCCATATACTTAATCTAAATTTTTTATCTGGGTCCATTCCAAAGAACTGAAAGAGGTTCCATTCTTTTCCAACATCTTGTAGTTATATCTTGAGCAAAGAAAATTCAGCGTTCTGAAAGCAAATAAATTCTTTTGGAACATTCTTACAGATATAATGATCTTAAATTATTTAATTAATTATCATATTAAGTAAAAGAATTAAATAGTTTTAAACTATTTTCAATTAAATTTAAGAATTGGTTATTATCAAAATATCAACTTCAGTTTTTTGCAACAAGGACATGTAACTAAAAAAAACTAAAAATCAACAATGTAGTTGATAATGTAAACTAACATGATCAAAGAAGTTAGTTGAATTTATACTTTGTATGTTAAAAAAGAGTTTAATGTTTACCTCAGGGTGGAAGAGTTTGAATATACTGTACCCGATCACTTTGCCGGTCATAATATTGAGTTTGATTATACAATCAAAAGGTATTTGATTTCTAACCTAAATGGTACCATTAGTTTAAAATCTTAAAATCAAAATATATATAAAAAATTCCAACAAATTCAAGAACATTAAAACATTACTTAAAGTAAATTAAATTAAATACTTTGTTTTCAAAACAATTATTTAATCTAATATCCTATTTAGAACAGCTGATGTATGTATAATTTACTACCACTTATAAAACACCAAGTTTAGTTGGTTGAGCAGAAGGAAAGCTCTGAGGCTATTCATAGGTTGCACTTAACCTTAGGTCTATTGTGCTCCCCTGTTACCTACAAGAATGGGGTACCTATGCCAAGCGGCTTAGCCAGCTCTAAAATCTTTTTCCCCACTAGCTACCATTCTTTCTTCTGAGAGCTTGTCCCTGAATATTCTTCTTCTCCTGAGCTCCAATTAATGTTCGGCAGTAAATGTTCGGCAGACTCGAGAGCCTCACTACAAAGCCGGCAACTGGTATCTTCTCAAGATTCAAGATGTCTATTGGCCGTTAAATACAAACTGTTGTACAATAGGCTTTGTCAATAATTACATTATCAGTAGCAAATACATTCATTATGATAGATAATAGATGGAGTATGTGATAAAATATATTATGATGACAATTACAAATATAATAAACAACTACAGGATATAGTTGAGCAAATATAAACATCAATGCTAAATAAACAAATTAATAAACATTAAAATTAAAAGTGCAAAGTACTAATATCACAAGCCAGATATTGTTCAATAGAATAAAAACAATTATCTTTAAACCAACTATCCAATATATTTCTAAACTTTTTAAAGTCAACTGTCCAGGCACTTTCTGGTAATTTATTAAATAATCTTATTTGCATGCTTAAATTACTGTTTTTTGTTATTTGCAATCTGGTACGTAAGGGGTCCAATAACAAATTTTTTCTTGTGGGATATTGGTGAAAGTCTTTCCTAACATTAAATGATTGTAGATTCTCTTTTACATTTAATAGACATCAATACATATATAAGCATGGAAAAGGCACTATACGATACTCTTTAAAAATTAGGAAACATGATTCTGAATCATTTACATTTTTTATAATTCTCAAAGCACACAGAACAAATTCTACACACTGGTTAAAAAAATGTTACTGTAAAGCGTCTAGAAAGTACAGTAAAACCTCCCATCTTCTAACCGGATCTCTCTAACCGAATCTTCCAATACCTGAAACGGTCTTGAGAAAAATAATACAAAAAAGTTCAGTATTCTGAACATTTAACCCTTAAACCGGCAGTTAATTTTTTCCAGAATGGCAGGCCATTTTTGAATGAAGGATCGTGCACACTAGACAGGCACGGCACATACCTGCACTGCAAAACTGCAAGACACTGCACACATAAATACCCCAACCAGCAAAATCAATTTTTTCACGAAAAAAAAAAAAAACAAACCATGGGTGTTATATTAATATTATGTTGTTTTCTCTCCTACACATGAACATGAAAACTATTCTTATACAACAAAGAATTACTAAGACTAAAAAAAAGTAGGAAGAGATGGATGTCTTATTCGTGTTTTGAGAAGAAAACTACAGAAGATTAATTAATATAGGCCCCTACTATAAATATTTGAAAGGCAAACCTTCTTTTCTCATTCTTTTAATTTTTTTGTCAAAATTGGTATTTATGGTTAATAATAGCTAAGGAATTGCGATTGTGTGGTTAATATTGATAATTTAAAAAAAATATGGATGTCGGGTGGAACCACTGATCAAATAAATTTTAAATTAACCCATATCAACGTAAAAAACCCTTTAAGAAGCACGTAGTTATTGTCTCACATTGATATGAGTTAGTTACAAAAATAGTTTTAAATGTAGGCTAAGGTAGTAAGTAACATTTGAAGACGACAGGAGTTTTATGTCTGTCGAAATGGTGTATTTGTTTCTTAAAAACACTTGGAGCATTTGAAATCTTACAAAATTACCAATCATGAATAATCCAATGCCAACAAAAAACAGCACATTTTTGTTTTAATGAGGTGAATTAACAAAATTTGTTTCTAAAACATGTTTTCTCTAATATACGGTAGCAATTGATTTGCACAAATTTATTAAAACTGAACATGCTTACATCATGTGTTACTTTATAGGACTTAAATTTGCATTCATCATTAAATGGTATGAGGTATGAAATGGCTATGACACAAGTATTTACAATGAAAATCATAATGTATGCTATTTACTTATTTTATTATATAAGGGAGCTACTATTTCATAACTTTAATTCTTTCCTAAATCAATTAATATAATCATATAACACTGAATACTGTATTTAACTTATTTGATTAGCAGCTTACTCCAAATAGTTTGGATTTTTTGGGGAAAATAAATGAAATTGACCAAATTTGCGACCCTTCAAAGATAATTAAATAATAAGTTAGTCTTATTATTTAATGATTCCATATATAATTGGTCGGTAGCGTAGTTGGTTCAATCCCAGCTTCATGTGCTAAGGTTCTCAGTTCGATCCCAATCAGAGTAAATACATTTTGAGAAGGATCAGCTGATAATCACCGGCTGTTCATTTGTCACTGGGCTATTAATTAATGACACTTTCTAAGGAATAGTCGGCCTTAGTTTGTAACAATGACTACATTCGCTCATCTACACTCATTTGAAATCCATATTTGCCTATATCTTGACGATCGGCGTCTTATGAATAAATAAATATACCAAACACTTTGTTCTAGCTTGTTAAATGTATGCTATTTTTTAGTAGAGTAATAGTGCATGATTCTGCCAAATCCCTCTCTTTTGGCAGAATCATAAGACATTTTTCTATAAATTCGTGACGGGCGGGTCATGGCAGACATATTCGGTTTGAAGATCATAACCGTCCGAGACTAGGACCACCAAAGCATGTCGTAGCCTAAGCCTATGACAGTGTGGTGGTTGATGCTCTGTCAGTTTGTAAGATTAAAATAACAGGAATGTAACATATCATTGTTTTGCCTTAACTAAACCTGCCAGTAAGTCATAAAAGATACAATGCAGAAGTGCTTTTATTTTCTATGATGCACTGAAATACACCTGTGTAAAGTGTTACTGTAGCGCACTTCATCAGGTATACATTTCCTTCGAAACAGCAACATAAACAAAGGTTAGGCTAGCTTATCACCTACTCATTGTTTACTCTGGTGATAGCTCATGTTTTTTCTTATTCGTATTGCCTGGTAATAATATTTTGGTATTTATGCAGTTTCTTGCCACCAAACAAATTTGGAACATTTTGCTTGAAATGGGTCTAGAATTGGCTTTATTTTCACGAGATATGCTTTTTATTCCGCGGAAATAACGTTTTTTACCGAAAAATTCCAAAAAATCAATAACACAACTTTTAGTATTTTTGTCATATTTCCGCTAATAAATGGTATTTTAATCACCTTTTTTTAATTTGATGTGTTTTTTACGCTGAAAACAAATTTGAAAACTATTTTTGTCTATTACAAATATTTCTCAAGATATAACGGAAAAACTACTATTAGCGAAAAATACGCGATCATTATATACAACAACTATTAATAACAAAAATCAAATTCACCTATATTCCCGCCGGAATGACGGCAGGTAGGCCGTCACGGAGGCCAAACACTCAAATTTAACGCAAATTACGAATTTTTGTTGAGAAAATAGACAATTAGGCTAAGTTAGGTTATGTCAGTAAAAAATGCATTTTTCGAGCTGAAAAAACAAATTTACTACAAAAAAAAGTTACATATTTGTGTTCAGCATAAAAAACACGACAATTGAAAAAAGTTGTAGAAAAATAACGATTTTGTTAAAAAAAGTTGGATTTTTCACTACCAATTAAAAACTAGTTTTTCGATTTTTCGGTAAAAACGGGTTTTCCACGGATGAAATCAAACTCTTCAAGATATATAAACTCATTGTTCACCACTTTTTCAACATGAAATCGTATTTTCAGAGGTGGCAAGAAAGTGCATGATTACCAATATTTTATTAAACATACCAAACCGTCTCTCCTGATAATTTAACCCGTTCTTTCTTAACAATTTTTTGTGAAAACATGGATTTTTTGTAGGTCTATGTGTATAAAACGTACATAAGTTAGTTACCAATCCAAATCTATAGAAGTCTTAGAGTCATGTAATACTCACAAGGAAAAGTAATTTATTGATAATGTTAAGCCAAGTCTTTGTTAAAATATTCTGAAGCAGAATTAAGTTACACTAAAAGAGCTACTATTGAAGATAACAAATCAGAACAAAATTAACCTAAAATTCAATGGAAATTATTGTAGGAATAAGTAGTTGTTAGTCATTCGAAAACAAACACCGACGTTTTAACATAAAAAATATTAAATTGAAGACGGACATTTTGGCTTTAAACCATGCAGCCAATGCAATTCGTAATTTTGTTGTTTTTAGGTGCTGTATTGAGTGTTCCATCCAATTGGGCTGCAGTCGACAGTCTTGAATCTTGATTCATAAGATATTAGATACTGCTCGCTCAGTGCTCACGCGATTAATAGTTGTAATGAACTGGGCATTCCTCCTTTATTCAGGACTGTCCAGGCTTTTTCACATTGAGAATGCAGTGCGGTAAGCCCACAAGCAATGTTAATCAAATGGGAGTTTGAGAGCTACAGCTATGTATAAAAACGTTGGATCGCTAATAAAACGTAAGCAAACATTTAATTTTTTTAGCGGAAGTCGTTGGGAAGACATTTATTGCATGTTGTCAAT
>JAQJVL010000130.1:0-177500 GCA_035578905.1 Stictocephala bisonia | reverse complement strand
CGATTAATTTATTTAAATTTTCTCCCGCATTTGTTTGACCTGACGCCGCCGGCGTAAGTCAGAGATGATGTAGTTGATAAAGAAGATTCTCGAGCCAGGGCAATAGGCGATGGTAAGTTTTTAACAACTTTGTCTTTCCCCGGTGGTGAAGAAGTCCCTGGTCCTTTTGAAACATTCAAACGTAAAGTAGGGAAAACTTTGTTTTTAACGTCTCTATATACAGAGCATCCTTTATAATTGGCAGGGTGCTCACCACCACACAGTACCCATGTAGCCGGAGATTCCTTAGATTTGTTACAACTATTTGTATGATGATCAGAACCTCATTTCACACAGCGATTTTTGTACCAACAGTAGGATTTGGTATGCCCGTACTGTTGACACTTTTTGCACTGTACCACGTCATTACGTTTAGAGGGAGGTTCGAATGCAATTCTAGCATTTAGTAAGAACTGTACATTGAAAATGTCCTTGTTATTGGGTGCGGGCTCTAAGTCTACAAAAAATATAGACAGAGGATCTTTAGATCTAGAACTTTTCAGATTTGATATGTTTCTAACAGCATAACCATGAGCTTCTATTGCTGCTTTTATATCCTGAAGTTCAGTGGAAAAGTGCATGTTTTTAATTACAACTTTGTAGGCCCTGTTCTGTTTAATTTGATAAGTGTGAAAGCTTACTTTCATGTCAGTTAAATGTTTGACTAGGGTACAGTATGCATCGATGTTTACAGAATTAATTTTTACCTTGTATCTGGTAATACATTTGTATGAATAAGAATCCTTTGTTATCACTTTTTCAATACTTACAATCATACTCTTAATATCGGAAATGTTTGGGACAAATATTGGTGGAGGACTTACCTCTGCTTTGTTGGCGTCTTGGTCATGAGACATTTCTTCATCTGCAGTTTGTTTTGGATTATTTAGACACTCAAAGCTATTGCGTAAGGTGATAGGATTGTTCATATCAGACCCTGTACAAGGTTTTTTAACATCCAACCCATTACCTGAGGGCAAAAGTCTCTTATTTCTGATCGGCACTCTTTGCCAACCGTTTTTGTTTGGTGTCTCATCTTCACGTTGCTTGGGTAGAGTGTGTCCATGTGATTCGGTTACTATTCCTTCATTAGAGCAATAATTGTGGTCATTTCCCGTATCAATAAACAAAACTTTGTTTACATTTGACGGGTTGACCTTTGAGGTATTAATTTACTTTGCAATTAGGTTCAGATCAATATATTGGTAAGAAAATACACAAGTAAACACAAAAACGCGAATTTCCTTACATATTTTAAGTATTTTTTAAATTAAAAAGAACAATAATTATTAAATATTTCTAAAAAAGTATCGGAACCAAAAAACACAGTTTTACACAGAAAGGTATCAAACAGCTCGCAGTAAATCTTGGTGTCAATGACGTTACACAAACATATCAGCTGGTTCACCTGTTACACTGAACATAGTAATCAGTAACTACTTTTCTTAAATCACTGTTTTCATTAACAACATGCATAATACCCGTTAATAACTATTATTAAGGCTATAAAAATACTTTTAATGGTAATATTATTAATACGAGTATATTATATTGATTTTTGTTTAACTGTTGGTTAATATTAAAAGGTGGCTCCATTGGCCTGTACAATTAATCCAATTAGAAGATGGTCGTTTGGCTTTTATTTGGAACTGTGTAATTAAATAACAAGTATAATTGTTAAAAATAACACAATTTAAAACCAGTAAACACTTTATTAGTGAGGCCTTTCGATAGCAAGGCTATCATCGTCAGACACATCACAAATAATATTTTTTTGTATATAAATTTTAACAATTATATAGAAAAACTAATACAGCTCCATCTTCAACATAAATAACACGCGTCAAGTATTGAAACAATTGTTTATATTGAGCATAATATTAGTAATTCAGTATTGAATTATTACAGTTATGTGCTTTTTTTAATAAATAAAAGAATTCTGTTATCTGAAAATGTTCTTTTTTTTCTTTTGGCCAAATTTCCATAATAATAATAATAATTCAAATTCAAAATCATTTATTATTTCTTAAATTTATTTTTACATTGCAGTGTCTTTTTTAATCTCTCTAGCATATAGCTATTTGAGAGATCAACTAATTTTATCATAATAAAATATCTTTAATATATAGGTAATCTTAAAATAAATAACAAACGAAATAAAAATAAATAAACAAATCAATACGCACCAAGGAAACATAGTTAAGGGAAATCGAATAACATTTGTTATTCACTATAAATTAGACTATGAACAATTCAACAAACAAATAAATAAAAACAAAAACAAATGAAATCAATTATGTGCATGTAACATATGTATAATCCACATAAATAACGATACAAATAACAACAAATAAAATCTAACATCAATAAACACAATGGAATAATAAATAATATACATAACTATATAAAACAAATATACTATAAATCGGCAATAAATAAACAATATTAAATACTATATAGACGATGAACAATTCAATTAACAAAAACAAAAAACAAATGAAATCAACGATATGCATGTAACATATGTATTATACAAAGAAATAACGATACAAATAACAACAAATAAAATCTAAAAGTAATAAGTAACATAATATTCTAACTATAAACTTATGTGCTAATAAATGACAGTGAAAATTAGTCTCACTGTTGTTCACTAACAACCTTATTTATAATAGTTGCAAAGAATGCACTCAGATATTGAGCCAAACAGGGATGGCATTCTTTGTTCCCGTGTTCAGCAGCAAGGCCCGGCTGGTAGGAACCAGTTTAATACCAGCTCCCGTCAAAACTCTGTCAGTATTACTGTTGATTTACACATTATATCATATAGGTTTCCCAGTGTGCTTAATTAACTCAACAGTGCTTATATATCTCTTTGTAGTTTTGTCTTATTTATCTATGCATAGTTCGATTTTGAAAATAGCCAATCTAATAAACGAAGAGATGATTTTTTTTCATTTATTTAATTTTTTTTTCTGTTTACAAACGTGATAAGGTGGATAACCTCAATAGTAGTATTATTATAAGTATTTGTATTCAATGAGCACAGAATAACATAGAGAGGCAATCCGATTGTACAGTGTTTTAGTGCAGTGAAGCCAAGTCTGCAATTTTAGATAGAAAGGACGGATCACGTCCCGCTGACTACATTCAACACAGTGTCGCGGACTCAAATACACCGTCCTTTGACCTACTTACACACGAGTAAAAATTTTGAAATTTAACATACTTATTCTAGATAAGTTTTGAATTATAACGAGCTAATTAAAAAAAATAAATTAATTTTTAAACATAGTCATAATTAATTTTAAAGTAAACCTATTTTCGTGTTTCTTAAATCGTGACTTGACATTTTCGACATGCGAGGATTTTTTTTACATTTTCTAGTTAGAGATGTTTCGTCAGCGAGAAAGTTGTAGATAATGAGTTGAACCATCATTTTTATTCGTAACATTTTTTCTGGCATGGATAGTTTTCTCATAATTTTCAGTTTAAGACGCGCGCGCTGTGAGGCTACATCTTTGCCGCCATTTGAAATCAATGTAGTTATCGTCACAAATATAAACAGCTGTTTCATATCAATACGTAAACCACATAACGCATGAATATTATGTTGGTATTATATTTTATAGTACTAATTTGGTAGTACTTTTTTTGGTAGAACTCATTTAGAAAACTACCTAATTGTTGTGAAATAATGTAAACAGTTGCAGTACACTTAAAGCCTTAGTTTTATATTCGTGTGTTTATTATAATATATAGTGCACAACTTATTTTAAAGTTTAATAGAAATCAACAATTGATCTCAAAAGCTATATAACTCAAAAGTAATAAAATTTGAGAAAAATACACAGTATAACAGTAATAATTTTCTATTGGCAACAAATTTATTCGTGATGAGATAAATCTATAAAGAAATATACATTTTTTTTGCATAGAATTGTTAAATTAAACACAATTTTAAACCAATATTTATAACTTTATTCGTGAAGCCTTTCAATAGCAATGCTATCATCGTCAGACAGATATATTAGTATGTAATAAAGATTAAGTATATAACTAAGATTAGTTGAATTCCAAATTCTCTCACACAATATTTGTAAACAACGTCATAAGAACAAATAAATAACCATTGGAAGTAAAAAGTGCTGTAATGAACCAAAACAAAAATTATAAAATTCTATTGAATAGGCTCATACAAAATGCTCGTACATTGTAACATAACATCCAGCGTTAATTCTTTATTTGTTATTCGATAAAAAAAAAATGTACTGTATCGTTGGAATTTGCATTGAAAGCACTAACTGTTACTATCCTAAGTATCTTTTTGCCGAAACATTCGTTTTCTTGTAACTTTGCTTTAAATATTTTAAATAACCACCATTTTGAAACGGATGAAGCAATATCAACAAAAATTTTATCTTAGGCAAAATATACAAATGTAAAGGAGTAGGTCAAATTTTGTTTAATGAGGAGTACTTTTTTGCAATTAATTTTTTATTAAAAAACACGTACAGACAGACAGAAAACGGAAAAAGAGACCACTGGTTGCTCTACATTTTTTATTTCATTCCACCCAAGGAACTAAACCCTAAAGTTTGTTTAGAGAGTTTTGTTACACCCTTTAAGTATTACAATCAGGCACGATAAAACACTATATCAAAAATATATAGCCAATTTATATGCTACAGATCGTAATAGAACATTTTTAAAAATAAAGTAATTTACTTTTTTTACTGTCCAGTATTAGCATAGACCTTCTATAATAGAAGGTCTATTGTATTAGCATTAATTGTGTGTATCAAAATCATGTTATATATAAAAAATAACTCTGCTAATAATGGTATTCTGATACATTAATTTTTTAGCGAAACAGACTGTTTTCTACCAATTTATTTTTTTAGGCTAAACAAATAAAATATTGTGTCTAATTTCCTCACAAGTGTTACATCCAAACAAACTTAAGCATTTAAAAAACAAAGATTATTAATAAAATGGTATTTGACAAGTACTACATGTTATGTATCTGGCTGTAAAATAAGATTATATTTAAATGCAGTATTTTACTGTCTTACCTGTGAAAAGTGATACCTTCAGCATATTTTTTTTAGATGTATTAAGACAGCCATAAACTATACAAGAAGGCATTATGAGTACAAAATATAGCTACTGTATGAATATATAAATACAGTACTAATAAATCTATATACAGTTAATTAAACATTTCATACATTACAAAAGAATGCATTTTAAGGATAAAACATACATACTAAAGCCACTATATGGAACTATGTACACTAATAAAACATAATTAGAGTGATTAAAATAAACACATAATAGAAAACAAATAATTCAAACAACCGAAACAGGAGCATCAGTATAAGGATGATTATGTCTATGTTGGTTATAAGAACGTAGGCCAGAAGTGCGGCAATAGGGTGACTCATTCCTCCCTACTGTCATTTTAGCTAGACAGCCCGACTTCACTCGCGGCGGGTCTATTGCCCCTCTATGTTATTCCTATGCTCGCTGTTTGTATTGCCTTAGTAATAGTTATTAACCGGTTAAGGTAACACAGTACTCAAAAACTTAATTTTATGAAATTTTTTTATTACAGAATATTAATCTCCATTTAATTCTGAATTTGGGGATACCAAACACTTTGTGCTACAAAAATTATTTCTTATTTATATTCGTACAATTATAAACCATCACACGCACTTTTGTAGGCTAGCAAAATAAATGTTGTAACACACTTGGGAACAATAATCTTACTATAGTATAGGTTTCATTTATTTTGTACCTTTATTGTTGCACAGTTTGCAACTGTGTATACTGTTGTTGTTTGTTCTAGTTTTCAGCTGTTAGTATAATTATATCAGTTTACTCAACAAAATAATAACCTAAACAAATAATCAGTGCTCTTATAGCCTAGTTTTTGTAAACTAGTAAGTAGTTTTATTTAGTTTTTGTATTAGTCTTAGTATGTTTTGACTGCAGTGTTTGTAAAAATGCCCAGAATAAAGGCTTTTGGTAAAAGGAAGTTTACTGGAAATATTCACACTAGGCATAAACATTTTCAAAATAACAATGAAACCATGGAAACAATTGATGAAACAGCAGATCTAGTAAGAAACTCAAATACTTGGGACTAGTTGGTAAAGGTAGTGATTACATTGCTGATGAAATGGAAGAGGGTATATAATAATAGATCTACACATTTTTTTACAAGTTGTTTTGTTTTAGGTATTTTTTTAACGCTTTTATGTTATGTTAGTAATAGCTTATTAGGTTTTTGCAATTTTCCGAAAACTATTATTTCAATACTTAGGTACACTTATTAGCATTGTTTATGTACTGATTTCAATGAAAATTTCACTAGTTGTTCCATGTACGTACTTAGCAGTATTATGAAGTGAAATTCTCTGATTTTGTCTAGTTCATGATTTTTTAAATTTTTATTTTAAGATTTAAAATGTTAACAATTTTATTTCGCTGTCAAATGACTATTTGTAGACACAAATGAATTCTAGTTTATAATATTGTATATAATATTGTAAACTAATAAGGGTTAACCCTCCAAGTGCTATAAAGCCCGATCGGGACGAAATAAAGATCGTTCCCAGTGCTAAAGTCCCGATCGGGACGAAATAAACATCGCTTCACAATGCGTAATATATCTCAGTTATTAATTGTTGGATCAACATATACTTTATATATTATTACTCGGGAATAAATGCTCTATTGAAACAATACATTACAATCTAATCTAGTGATGAATATAATCGAACATGGTTAGTCGAAAAACAGCTGTTATTTTACTCTTGACAGTCGTGAATAGTTTCGCATTGCTGTTTATACTGTGCGTAGGGTCCCGTGTTTTCTTTTGATTTCGTGTTGTTTATGTATATATTTTTGTATGAAAGTTAATTGTAATTAGTATTTAGAAGTAATTATGAGTGAATTAAGTAATTCCAGTGCTATTAGAAATGTTTTGAACGATGAAGATAGTGATTATAGATTTTAGATACGTTGTTTTTATTGTTTATATTGAAAATAAATTTTCATATTGTAAATAAGGGATATGTGTAACAAACAGTTGGAAACAGCAGTAATATTGTGTTTTTTGATTTTTTTATTTATAATTGTGAAAAACTATGACTGTAACAATGTTTTTCAAAAAGTGCAATTTTTTTCTTATGAAAAGTTTCAAACAATACATTTTAATAATTTTTTTATGTACAATAAAGAGCAAATTTGTAGTATTTTTTTAGATCAGAATTGAATGGAGAACATTTTGTATATAATGGAATTACTTGTGGGTCGTTACTATATGCTAATAAATAGGCGCTAAGTGAAAAATTGAAAAAAATGCTGTTGAAATATTTACAAAAAGTGGTCTATAACTGAGACACCATTAGAGGTAAGTGTTCAAACTTATTTTATTATTGTTCTACATGTTCTACTGAATAAAATTATATATAATAAGCCCTAGTTTTAATTAAAAAAATTGAGTTAAATAAAGAAATTTAGCAGTATACGCGGGCAAGCAAAAATGGCCTAGCACTGAGGTGGAAAAAATCAGCACTTGGAGGGTTAAAATTTCAGAATGATATGATAGTATTTAAAAAAGTTATGTGTTCCTAAAAACTGTAAATTTAACATGGGTGAGATAGGGAGTACTGTGTTATAGGGATGGAATAAGTTGTCAATTTCCCGCAACCACTGCAGCTGTTGCAGAAGCGCAACGGTTGCAAACAATGGTTGCAGCTGCAGCGGTTGCGAGGTAATGTTTTCACCTGCCAACAACCACCGCGCACAAGTGCCACAGTCAGCTGCAGCCCATAGTTGCCGCTTTGTTCTCTTTCTCACAACCGCTTCATGCTTATAGTTGCAACGCGTACTATAACAGTAATAAATAATGTTTTCAATGCTTAATGCAGGTTGTATTAGATATAGGCCTAATGAAATGCAAAATTACTGATTAAAACTAAATTCTTTGTTTATACAAGGTTTTAATCAATCATGATAAACAATAATTATTAACAATATCTATACATTGTTACTAAACAAAAAAATACAGTACAACAATACTACTGTAAAAAATGAAAGAAATTTTAAACCCAAATTAAAACAGATTGCTACTTATAGTTATATACATGTTAGTAATAGCATATTATTTTATTTAAAATATGAAAGAACAACTTTAATTTGCCCTTGTTTGGCAGCAATGGAATGATGGTAATATATTACGGCATTAAAAATTTTAAAAAACAACAATTAAATATTTATTATATAACCTAGTGAAACTAATAAGTGATAAAAGTAAAAGAAAAGCAAATTAAAATTTAGCTAATAATGCACATTCTGTCCCATTATTTAAATAAAGTATAGACCGAAATAAATACAAGGACAAAGAAAACCAATTAATATAAAAAAAGGAACTTTCATTGATCCTTTTTTGGCAATAATGGTAACATGTTATAACAATCACAACATTATAATTATCTAACCTAGCACAATTATACAATAATGAAATTAAAAAAGTAAATTCAACTAATAATGTACAATCTGTCCCATTATTTAAATCAAGTATAGGACTAATTAACTACAAATAAAAAACGAACCAATTAATATAAAAAGAGGAACTTTTGTTCCTGCATATTGTATTGCCTTTTTTGGCAATAATGGTAATATGTTGCAGTATTTTGAACAATCACAAAATTATAATTATCTAACCTAGCACAATTATTCAATAATGTTAAAAATAAAAACTAACTAAAATTCAACTAATACTGAACAGTGAACATTATGTCCCATTATTCAAATGAAGTTTAGGCCTAATTAACTACAAAGACAAAGCGAACCAATAAAAATAAATATTAAAAATTTCTTTCTTTAATCTTTTTTTGGCAAGCATTGCAACATGTCAGGGTATTTTGGACAAATCACTAAATAATAATTATCTAACCTAACACAATTAAATGATAATGTTAAAATTAAAAAACAGATTGAAATTAAACTAATGATAAACATTTTGCTCCCTTATTTAAATTAAGTAGTAAAATTTACTTTATAGACAAAGTAATGACTATATGAAATAAATATAAAAAACTAAATGTTGTCTCCTCAATTAATTAATTAGAAGATGAATTTACAAATGCTGAGAATTCCAATTTAGAAAAACCAACTGGCGCACCTTTGATGATGATAAGCGGGTCCTGCGATCATTAATAATTAGGCCTGTCTTTGAAAAAACTCACTCACTTGGAACCGAGGTTGCTACCAAGTGGAAGCGATCCTTAACCAATTTGGACAATATTGGGTATGTATATTGTTTTTGCAGCCACCACATCAATGGGTCTTGGGTGAGAGGAAGTATATCTTCCTCCAAGTATCGTTTTACTTCTATTAGAGCTGCTGAAGTTGGAGTTCCACTTCCAATTGGTTTTGCCTTTTTTACAGCATTATTAAGAAATGCGTACACTGATAGTTCATCTACTTCTAAGGGTGTGGCGCTTTGAGTCTCTTGTAGTCCTGAACTTTGTTGTCTTGTTTGGAGACTGTACTCATGAGTAGCCAATTTTGAAATGAGCTCTTTTGTTTCTAATATAACGTACTCTGTGCTGAATGAATGAAGCATGAAACGTGGATCTAAAAAGGTGCATGATGCTAGTAATTTGTTTTTCTCAATTCGGTCAAATCTTTGCAGCAGGCCACTTTGGAGATCACATGTCAATTTGTTCACCATGGGAAGAAATGGCTTTTTAATCAATTTACTGGATACGTCAATGAGTCCATTAGCCAGTACAATGGCTAAGCTGCCAGTCACATAATGGTCGCCACTAACCTTTCTGGTTACCTCTTCAAAAGGGCTTAAAACCTGACATATTTCACCACATGCTATCCATTCGTCTCCTGTTAACTGTAAGTGACACTTATCGCTGAGAGCAAGAGTACTTTTAACAGCATCCTTTAGAGGGTATGGATTCTTTGGACCATATAATATACGGAGTTCCAGCGAGTTGGGACATCATGCAACAATTTTTTTGGAGATTTTTCACCTGCATCTTTTTGGAATTTCAGCAGTTTTTCTGTTTCAAGTGTACTTTTTTAAAAATATGAAACAATTGATTTTATTTTATCTATAAGAAAACTGACAGACTTTAAACCATCTTGAACTACCAGATTCAAAGTATGGGCAAAACATGCAACATGATTTTACTTCAATTCATTTAAAATGGCAGCCTTAATATTAGCTCCATTATCTGACACAACAGCTATTATTTTGTCAGTTATATCAAAGTCGATTGTTACTTTTTTTATTTCAAATGCCAACATTTTGGCTGTGTGTGAACCTTGTAACTGTGCACACTCTAAAAGCAAGGACTTTAGGTGGAAGTCTGAATCTACATAGTGCGCTTTTACAGCAAGATAACTTTCATTGTAACTCGAGGTCCAGCAATCGGTTGTAAGGCACAAACTGGTAGCTTCTTTTATTTTGTTAAAAACCACATGTTTGCACTCTTCATAAGATGCTGGCAGCAATGTTTTAGAAATGGTTTTTCTATGTGGCAATACATAAGATGCATTTAAACCAGTAACAAATTTAACAAACCCACTATCTTCCACAATAGAAAAAGGCTGAAAATCTGTGAAAAGGCCTAGTAATAATTTATCCATTTTTTTCTTTTGGCTTGCACCGATTTTTTTTGTCATGAAGCTACCAATATTTGATTGCTGTGACCTAACTAATGTTTGCGATTGTGAACATGAATTACCGTACTTTCATTAAGAACTGTTACGCTTTCTTCTTGAGTTTGTGGTGTAATTGAGCTTGTGGAAGGAGTCTGACTAAATGACATATTTGTTGTAACAGTTGTATCACAGACATTCTTGTGTGCTCCAGTATTTAAAGAAGAGGGTTCTAATTCCAAAGGGGGACTGGCAATAGAATGTTTATTTAAACTGACTGATACGCCAGACGTTTCATTAGAATTTAGATTTACAGTAGGATGCTTTCTAATTATGTGATTCTTAAGATTAGAAGTTGTTGATCAGTATGACATTTTTAAGCCACAAATATCACACTTACATGTTTTTGAAGTTGCATCTGTGACTGAGAAGAAAGTCCACATTGAACTACATTTAGATCATTTCGACATTTTATAATATTTAATTGTACACTATAGCCTACATAGGATTACAATAAATTATTACTGTTACTTAAACTATTACATGAATAATGAAAACAAAACATTAAAAAAGAGCGGGAAACACTGCAAAGTAAACAAACAAGCAGAAGGTATGCGGGAATGTAGCCAAGCGCCTTGGCTATACGTGGCTGCGCGCGCAAGTTGATTAGTGCTGCTCTCTAGCGTGTGTAAAGATTGTACTATCAACTATAGCAATACACAGGGGTCGGAGCAGTGGAGCACTCGGAGCTGCAGCGTAAACTCCAACGCCAACGAATGCGCGTGCATCAAGTAGTTCAGTTTCAGCTGGGTTATCTGATCGGTTTCAATTTCAGACCACGGTACGATCGACGACATAGTTGCAGCTGCAACTGGGGTTTATCCGCAACCGTTGTAAGCTGCAACCGTCGTCGGCCCGCAACCGTTGCGTAAATTTTTGCCCATCTACTGTGTTACTTTAAAGCCTACTTGAAAACAATGATTTAGGAAGACCAGTTTACGAACCAGCTGATACGTCTAAGTGACGTCATTGACACCAATGTTTACTACGCATCATGTGGGCGTGAACCCTACCGTAGTATAGTATTTTATTTACCGTGGTACGTACCATGTTGGCCTAACCCGGGCCTAACCAACCTTAGTCAGCTGTTAGATGTGAAGATTCAAATCAATCAATTAGTTTACCAGCCGAAGCTGGGAGTCAGTTGCAAGTTCCAAATGTTTTTAGTTGTATTTGTTTTTCAAAATATTTAATAGGCCTAATCTAAACAATGAGGTGTTGGAAGAGAAGTACAGTTTCACGTATGATTGTAGTGTTTTTGCAAATTAAAATATCTCAAGATGCCTAGATCAACTTCATATGCCAAAAAAAGATATTTTAGAGGCAACAAATATGTTTCAGTAGAAGGTTGGAATTCAAGTGGAGATGAAAATGTGCCTGTAAGTTAAGTACAAATGTTTATTTATTTATTTATATATGAGACGCCGACACAACGATGTTGGTATTTTAAGGCGAATATGAATGGTTAGATGAGTGTAGTCTTGTTACTATCTGAGTTCGACTGTTCCTCAGAAAGGGCAATTTATTAATAGCCCAACAGCCAGGGTTTTTTTCCAATTCAATTCAAATATTCTTCATTCGAAGTTTGCATAGTATACCAAGAATAGTGTCATATGATATTATGATAATATAAATTTTACCTTAAAAACTATTAAACCTTATTAAACTATATTATTAGACTATTAAACCTTAGAACTAGAATATGTTCTTCTAAAGGTCTACAATTGCAATCCAAAGATATTTACAATTGCAATCCATAAGGACATTTGTAAATTAGAAAAACATAAATTCAGAAGACTCAAACTTACATAAAATACATATTTACAATTGTAATCCATAAGGACATTTGTTAATTAGATATTTCTTTAATTCAGACTTAAAATTATTACCATTTAACATCTTTATTTCTTGGGGAAGTGCATTGAAAAAAATTGCTCCCTTAACAAAAGGACTATTTTCAGTAGTTTTGAAATTTCTATTTACCCTATGAAAGTTATATTTGTGCCTTGTATTGTGATTATGAACATCCACATTTTTGTTTGTAAATTTTTCATCTTGTTTAACCAACATTATTACTTGAAACATGTACAAGGCATAAACAGTCAAAATTTTTAAATCGGTAAAAATGTTTTTGCAAGACACTCTAGGATTTACTTTTGCAATTATTCTTAATGACTTCTTTTGGAGAATAAAGACCCTATCCATGTGTGTTTTCGATGCACTACCCCATAACAATAAGCCATAAGAAAGATACGGATACACAAGACCATAATACACCTTGATTAGCATAACTGACTCAAGATAGGAGCTGAGTCTTCTAAGCAAAAATAAGCCAGGTGATATTTTTTTACATACATAGTCAATATGTACCTCCCAGGAAAGTTTTGTATCTAAATAGATGCCAAGGAATTTGCAAGATGAGACCGCCTTAACACTAAAATCATTACTATTTACAACAATATTTTCATTAACACCACTTGGGCTAAAACAAACTAGTTGTGTTTTGTCTACATTCAGTAGCAAATGTCACCTAACCTTACAGGGATTACTGTCTCCTCTATCAAAAACTCAGTTATTAATACAACAAAAACACTGATACTTAATAGGATTTACTATCACATATTATTTTTGTAATCCCGGTTTTTATGCGCTTTATAGACGTCTAACCAATCTTGACTTTTTTACCAACAGTGAGTACCCTAGAATCAGGTCAATATTTTATGAGAAAAACATTTTATTCTGCGGAAATAACGTTTAATATGAAACAAAAAACACACAAAAATTACAATAGTGTGAAAATATTATTTAATGATTTATTTCCGTTATTTATCATGATTTTTTCATAATTTTTTTATTTTGATGTAGTTTTCATGCTGAAATGAATTTGAAAATTATTTCTCGAGATATCACGAAAAAACTACGTTTGTGGCAAATCACCTATGTTGCCCATTTGCACGATGTTAATAGGAGCTATGACTGGCCACTAAAACAAATTTGCTTTAGTCTTCCTGTTGCAGTTATGAATTTTTTGAGTATATAGACAATTAAGATAAATTAGATTTTGTTTGGTTAGGTAACTAAAAAGTGTATTTTTCGGGGCGAAAAATTAATTCTATTGAAAAACCAATTATATGTTCTTGTTCAGCATTATGAAACATGCAGAATGAAAAACAATTGTTGAAAAATTCCATATTTTAAAAAGTTGTTTTTTTACTATCACATGAAAAATTAGTTTTTCAATTTTTCGGCAAAAAGCAAGTTTTCCGCAGCTAAAATCAACCACCTCAATAATATAAACCCATATTTCACCACTTTTTCAACAAGAAATCACATTTTCAGAGGTGTCTAGAAAGTGCATAATTACCGAAATCAAACTGTCTATGGCTACCAGGATAGAGGTCTTTTATAGCTCTAGTGGTTTGTTTCATCGTATGGTAAATTATACTGAAGTTGCCTGATAAGTAAGAATGAACTCCTCCAAGAGAGGACTTTACATCAAATCCAAGCCATGTATTATTAGTCTGATTTTCAGCTAACTTACAGTTAGTTCTATTTCTTACACAACATCTGAACCTTGACTACCACCCAACATGGACACCCCAGACTTCTCTAGTAGTGTCTTGTCGATAGCAACCATTGAGTGTAAACCTTGTTTGTATTAAGAGGACCGAGCATAGAACTTATTGGCTACAACCTCCACAACACTTTGTCCCCAAGCAGCTGAGTTACAGCTGTGCCCACTTTTGTAAAAATTCAAGATATGTACGAATCAAGACGAATTAATGTAATCTGAGTTATTTACTAAAGCTGACTATTCTTTAGAAAATGTCATTAATTAATATCTCAATTATAATAAATGAGCTGGTGGCTATCAGCTTATGCTTGTCAAAATTTATTTGAGCTCTGATTGGGCTTGAATTGAAAACATTTAGCCAGTGTAGTTTAGCTTAACTAGCTACCTATTAATTTTTATTCAACCCTATTATTTTTCATGCTATACCTAGAGATATGTGATTTGCTGGTTATTTACATATTTTTAACCTATTCTCTCCTTTTAAAATAATTTCTGAAGTAATCTTCATTTCCTAGATGGATGTTAATTAATTGATGTCTTTCATTGCTAGTTTGTAATTCAAACTTATTATAACTTACATAAGAAACTATGACATCACATAGTTTTTGAGTGATGTTATATTAATAAAAATAAAAATTTGTTGAAGAATCATTTTTAATTTTGTTTTTTAGATGCCGAGAAAACGTAGCAAAGGGAAGGCAACTTTTCAAGACTATTCACCTGAAAGACTGAATAACGCTCTTAAAGCTATTCGGATTGACAAAAGACGAATAAGAGAAGTTGGAAGAAGCTTCAAAATCCCAGAGTCAACACTAAGAAAGTACCTAAAGTCAAATGAATTACCAATAAAATCATTTGGGCGTAGACGGATAGTGCTAGAAGTAGGTTGTTCTGAAGTTAGGGAAATAATATGTATTGATAATGTTTATACAAAGATTTAGTGTGAGTAAGTATGTATTAATGCTAAGCATTATAATTTAAATCGTTATATCAACAATGGAATATTTTTTGGGTTGAAATATTCCATTCCATTCAAAACTTTCACTCCTTGAGTTGAAATATTCCATTATTTTAAGTTTTAGATTTACATAACCTAATAATATATAATAACATAATACATCATTAGGTTATTATTTACATGTTACTCTGTTAAGCAATAATCATATTTATTCCATGAATAAAATATATAGCACTTTCTGATATTAGTTTGTATGTCAATCTTTAATTATCAAAATTTAGTTTCTTACATATAACTTAAAGTAGGCCCTACTTGATTTAGTTGAAATTTTAAACTTAATAATCACATTTGTATTTGTTTTCATTAGACCGACATCTTGTGTAGGTAGACAAATTGTATTCTCCTCAAACTGGTGACACATGATTCACTTCATGACTTTTGTAAACATTTTCATGAGACGAACATTTTGAGCAGGTAGACAAAGTGAATTATTCACAAATTAGCAATAAATATTTCACTGACTGTTTTTTTTTTTTTTTAATGAGATGATTATTAGTACACACATTATTCACATTGAAAAGGTAAATTATTCCTGAAACCTTTTCCGCCTCGTCAGCTTCTGTATTGTACTCTCGATGTCCCGTTTCAGTAACCTTCACTTTTACCTCTAAAAAAGTATACCGGCATCTTCAAGCATATACAGCCACATAACAATATTTTCTTCCTGGTATTTGTACACATACCAAAGTTTTAAAATCTGCAAGTTTCAGAAGAAAAATAAAGAAGAATAATGAGTCTTATTTTACTATTTAATATTTACAAAAAGATTTGTGGAATGTTGATATCAAGTAAAGTAAAACTAATTTATAAACAAAAAATAATTTTCATCTATAGTAAATAAGTTGATGTTTTTATTTAATAGTAAATAGTTGACTCTTGTTATCATGCTGACACTAAAACTAACCATTAAGTTATGATATACTACATAGAATAAAAATTAAATAAAAGAGCAGTTACTTTTTTCTTTAGCAGAAACAAAACAATTAGTTTTATCTATATTAAAAAAACAATAATTTTTAGATAATTATTTACAAATTTTTAATACCACACAGGGTATCATAGAATAAAGCCTGATTTGGGTCTTCAGCACTTACAAATTAGTTACTTTTAAATTTATATTTTTAAAATGAAAGTTTAACCCTTTTGAGACTGGTCTATAACACATAAAGTAAGCCAGGAAGATGGGGCTTTTTTCAGAGTTTTGTAGTGTGTCAGGAAAATGGCTATATTTTATAAACCATAAGTCCAATTCCATTTTTTTCATTTAATAGAATATAAAATTGCCTTTTAGAATTTCTCACTTTTGTATGAAAATAAGTAACTAAAATTTTACTTTCTGTACTTAGAAAGACAAAAAAATGTAAATTTGAAAATTTGGGAAATATAAGATTTAACCCATTCCTAGATATTTAAATGGAGGGGAGAAGTAAGCACACCTTTCTTTTTTGTAGATACTATATTTTTGTACAAGTACAACAAGTTTTACTTTGCAAAAAATTCACAGTTAGGAACTATAGAAATTTATTCGAATTTTGACCAAAACCCCCAAAATAAGCTTTTTAGGTAAAACATCTTCTTACTAAATGATGAACAAACAATTTCGTCCTCACTTGGATCCAATTCATTTCTTAGAAGTCTATCAAGTTCACTTGAACCCAAGTCATCATCAAAGCGGACATCCATTTCAGTTATAAATCAAAAAAACCTCAGCTATTACAGACAACCAATTAATTACAACAAAACTAACAAAATCTAGGCTATTTACATGTTATTCAACAAAAACATTCATAAAAATAATCGTTTATAGCTCATCAAATAACCAATAACTAATTACAAACACAAGAAACAATGTGAACATAAATAAAGCACTGTTTACAACATAACATAAACAAGCGACTGCCTGTTTGATTACTGCCGATCAGCTGGCGTCTGTCTACCAGATGCAGCGATACACGATATTCATACAAGGATTATACAAACTGTTAGCAATGTATATTATTACAAAGTTAATTATATTTTGTTACTTCAGTTATCTATAACAGTATTCTTGGAAATCTGATAGAAAATATTATAAATAAGATAATAAAAAAATTGCGTAGCTTCCGATAGATCAGAAGTTGGTCGTTCTCGTGAGTATTACGAACTTCCGATATATCGGAAGTTGGTCTTAAAAGGGTTAATGTATAAGTAGTTCATAATTAATATAGTATTTGATTTATGTTGATTAAATACACCTACAAGTTCAAGGCACGTTTGAATTTTGTGTGATAAAAGTGAACATGAAATGAAAAGTAAATGTTGGTCTAAATCATTCGTTTACTGAATAATATATATTGGTGAAGTACTTACTTTTAAAGTAATGATTGTATATTTTAAAAACCTTTTTGTCATTTTTCAAATCCATGCAAACTTGCTACTCATAGAAATAACAAATGCAAAAGTGTAAAAAAAGAAACATGTTATTTACAGCTTAGTTTCTTTGTTTTTGCACTTACTTTTAAAGTAATGATTGTATATTTTAAAAACCTTTTTGTCATTTTTCAAATCTATGCAAACTTGCTTTTCATAAAAATAACAAATGCAAAGGTGTGTAAAAAGAAACATGTTATTTACAGCTTAGTTTCTTTGTTTTTGCAGAATGAATCAAGTGACAGCTCTGTATATATAAAACAAGACGTCATGGAGCCAGTTATTGTAAGTTAAATAGTGTCTCAACACTCCAATCCAATACATCACAATAGAATAAATTGTGGGGATATGCCCATTTTAAATTTGGCTCACAATCAGCTGACAGATTATACAAGGATAATATCAGCTGGCTGACTACTGAAGTCAAGAGGGTGATGTAGTGTTTAATAATTAAGTTAAAGCATATTTGCTTGCTGACTGACTACTAAAGTCAGGAGAATGATGCAAAGGGTTTAAAAAGTTAAGTTAAAGCATAATTGCTTGCTGGCTGACTACTGAAGTCAAGAGGGTGATGTAAAGTGTATAATAATTAAGTTAAAGCATAATTGCTTGCTGGCTGACTACTGAAGTCAAAAGGGTGATGTAAAGTGTTTAATAATTAAGTTAAAGCATAATTGCTTGCTGGCTGACTACTGAAGTCAGGAGAATGATGCAAAGGGTTTAAAAAGTTAAGTTAAAGCATAATTGCTTGCTGGCTGACTACTGAAGTCAAGAGGGTGATGTAAAGTGTATAATAATTAAGTTAAAGCATAATTGCTTGCTGGCTGACTACTGAAGTCAAGAGGGTGATGTAAAGTGTTTAATAATTAAGTTAAAGCATATTTGCTTGCTGGCTGACTACTAAAGTCAGGAGAATGATGCAAAGGGTTTAAAAAGTTAAGTTAAAGCATAATTGCTTCGAGCATATATTATTCCGTTCGATAATTATTTGGCCACAAGGTAAGGTAGAATTATGGAATAATAATATTGATGCAAAATTCAAATGCCATATAGTTTGCAGAGCTAGCGGTAGAGATTAGCTTGCCGGTCTGGACAGACACTTTGGAAACTGACACTTGGTTTATAGAACATTAGCAATATATTTACTTAAAGAAGCATTTATGAAGAAATGACTACATGGGAAGGGCGGTGAAGGAGGAGGATTAGGGGTGGAGTAGATTATATATGTAGTTTTTTAATTAGCATAATACGTGTTGGTATATATACAGTACAAGTAAACGTCACACAACACAAATTTATTACAATATAAGCACAAAATGTACAAATATATTACAATACAAGTACAAAATGCACGAATATTATGGTGATCGGTGAACCACGCTCACCCGTGAGGATTCTCTTGTGAATCCCTCTGGTCTGAGGAGGGTGAGCGTGGTTCACCGAAATCGATCACCATAATATTCGTGCATTTTGTACTTGTATTGTAATATATTTGTACATTTTGTGCTTATATTGTAATAAATTTGTGTTGTGTGACGTTTACTTGTACTGTGATTATATATGTGTGAAACTACCTTGGTTGTATGTATTCAACTGGCTTAATACAGTGGCACACTGTGAACCAAACAATGTTCAGGATTAAGAAAAGAAGAATGAGTTGTTGTCATTATTACAGTACCAAACCTTTATTTATTACTTAGAATAAAAATGTTTACAAAGAAAGTTACAACTGAACAAACCTCCGTTCGAAAACATACTGAACTTGTCAGCACGCTCAGTGCACTGCCGTTGCGTGAGAGTTTTCTGCCCTGTCAGGTCGTTGGGGGTATCCAGATATCAAGGTTCATGATTGTGGAATTCTACTGCCTTTACTTTGTTCACTGAGGACTTTGCCTCCTAAAATTAAGGTTTTTTTTTTATTTAAATGGCTGCATAAATTGTTAATGTAGACACTAAACACCACTGGTCCTAGTTTGATATTCCTTCAGGTAACTATCAAACTCGTCTGATATTTACAAAGAGTAATTCTTATTAACACATTCGCTGCGGCTGCCCCCACCGGTGGGGGCAGGGTCTGTATCCGAATCACGGCGCCCCCACCGGTGGGGGCTTGAGTCACTGTTTACTAGAAAGCCCAGACTGGCCCAGCCATTCGTTGTATTTGTTTTGTTCCACCTCGCTTCGTTGCCTAGTAACCTAACCTTACTTGCCGCGTTGTTAGTTTCGAGTTCTACGATCTCTACCATATAGCTGAGCCCCCACCGGTGGGTGCGTACCGTTTCATGCTGTTCTTATAGGCTAATACTTATAGTTATATTCCTGGTGCTTTGTTTTGAGTGTGTATATATTGTATTACTGTCTGTACATATATTTCAATATTTTAATTATTGTGACTAAATTATTTGTGTGTATTTTGAAGATTATTTTAATGCCGAACTCTGGAAATTGTGTTGGGCTATATTTTGACTACTGAGGTATTTTACTGAGGTATTTTGACCACTGAGGTACTGAACTACCAAGTATTTTACATAGAAAAGGAGGTTTTGTACAATAAAACGACATTCCAAGTGATTTTGTGTGGGTCAAACAACGGTGATCGAACGCTAGGTGCTGCGCCCCCACCGGTGGGTGCCAAACTTATGATGTAATTTCATTTTACTGAGGTATTTTGACCACTGAGGTACTGAACTACCAAGTATTTTACATAAAAAAGGAGGTTTTGTACAATAAAACGACATTCCAAGTGATTTTGTGAGGGTCAAACAACGGTGATCGAGCGCTAGGTGCGGCGCCCCCACCGGTGGGGGCCAAACTTATGACGTCATTTCTACAAGGAAAACGTCAAAGAATCAGGCTATTACCAACTTCAATCAACTTCATACACCTAAAGGTAAGTTTTCATGTAATAAAAATTTTCAGTTCCCCCGACATCCAATTGGTGAATTTTACGCAGCGAATGTGTTAATGAATTGTTGAATGATAACTCAGTTTGTGCACAGTACAATAAACAACTTACTTGAAGATTATGTGTACTTTTATTATTTTTTAAATTTAAAATTTAGTTTTCCTTACAAGTACTATTTTGAGGTCTTTACAGTACTTTGTTAAAACTGCCATTATGTAGGCTATACAATATACCATACATAACAGCCGTAAAGTTGTGTGACTCATATACCACTGGAATCAGTTAAACGTGATAATATTCAATATTATTGCATCTGTTTTCTAATATTCTAGTATATAAGCTTAATATAAAGTATACTATGGAGGGCATATACACTGAACTTTTTAAGAATTTTATTATCATTGCTATTGAGAAATAAAAAAGAAATGGTTGTGTTTTATTTATTTATAGCAAAAGAAGGAATACAGTGTTAGTGGAAATACATGTAAATTAATTATATCATCGATCTTTTTCTTCATTTCAGGAAATGTTGGAAGGCTCACCTGATATAAAGGAGCCTTTTGAAGATGCTTATTTGGATTCTGACAATCATGAGGTACTTTTAAAGCTTTAAAAGTTTATTGTCATTCTTGTCTGACTTTTTATATAAATAACTATGATTATTTTGTTTAATTAACCTCCTCAGTATTACCAAGGTGTCCCAGAATTAAAGTGCAAACAAACTTAAGGAAGTGATTATCTTATTATCTAAAACAAGCCACGTCTGGACGACATTTATTTTGGCAATAAGGATTTTTAAATATTTCTGGAGGTTTTCGACCACGAGAAATCAATTGGTACGGTCTCAACCTGGGAAAATTCTTATTTCTGCCTCAGAGGCACCTAGATGTCCCGAGTGGAAATTATTTAACAATTTATTGTTTAGAAGATCATGTGTGTTTTTTTTACTTACTTGTCCATATGTGGTGGAATTATTCGATATTTTATTATTTTTTTGAACATATGTTTGTGTATAATTCCGACTTATATACTTTATAAGATTGTTTTTTCACTATCACTGTTTTTATTTTTAACTCTTTATTAATTGGGTAATGTTAAACTAATACACCCAAGTGGGGTACAAAATTAAAGATGTTCTTCTCTTATTTAATAATATACCATCAGATTTTAGAAAAGACTATGTTTATGGGATCCACTACCCCAAAAGTAATATGCATGGTAGGCTGTAGGTCGATCTTCCTCATGAGGCGACATGTTAAGATCCACAAATGGGACTGTAGCAGAGTGCCTTGGTGAGGCCGCAGGACGTAGGCAGAGTTTCACAGAGGCCTGTTGCAGAGCGTTTTGGCGAGGTCGCAGGTCAAGTTACACAAAGGGACTAAAGGTAAACGTGGAAGACCTTCGAAGCGAAATTTTATTAATAACTTACAATGTACAGCTACAACAAACGATCCTCTAAGAGATATGGATGCTACTTCTTAAGTTTGCAAAATTCAACTGAGCGAAGCTCGGTCTCCTTTTACTCTATAGGTTAAAATTAAGAGAAAATAACAAAGGTGGAAATTTTAAATTTTTAAATGGAAATTGCGGAAAAACGATAAAGACCACAAAAAATATTAAGTATATAGTTTTTTTAGATAATTTTATAACCAATCTGTCAGTATCAAAAAATGAGAATAGAAAAAAAAAAAAATGAAACACATTGAAATTTATGTTGAGAGACAGAAAAAAAGCTAAAAACAAATAGCTTATTTGTGTTTAGCTGTTTTGCTCCCTCTCAACACAAATGTCAATGTGTCTCAGTTATTTTTTGTCCAATTCTAATTTTTTGGACACTGCCAAATTGGTAATAAAATCATCTAAAAAAAACGTATTCTTAGCTTTGTGTTTTTATGTTTTGCCATTTTCCCGCAGTTACCATTTAAAAATTTAAAATGGCCACCAATTAAAAATTTGATCAAGTTGATTTTTTTTCTTAGAATAGGTCTCTACCATCTAAACATGCATAGCGAGTTTCGTTAAGATCAATTTGGAGATAAAAATTCTTTTTTGAAAAAAAAACCAAAATGGCGGATATCTGGTAAACAAAGAGTTTTCGGAAAAATATTGATTCTTGATTTTCACTTTTCTTGATATAACCATTTCTCGAAGTTTGTCACTTTAATTCTGGGACACCCTGTATTTGTGGATCTGGGACACTGTACAGTGTTAGTTGAAATACTGTTTATATGAATTATATTTTTCTTTATTCCAGGAAATGTTGGAAGGTGCACCTGATGTAAAGGAGCCATTTGAAGATGCTTATGTGGATCCCAACAATCATGAGGTATTTTTAAAGCTTTAAAAGTTTAGTGTCATTTGTGTCTGACTTTTTATAAAAATAACTATATTTTGTTTAAATTAACCTCTTCAGAATTACCAATGTATACACATCTATAAGAAGTGAAAAGACATAGGGGAAAAGTCTCTATGCTTAGCTCGGCTGCCAATTTTTGGCTTAGATTTTCTGCCATGTACCCCTCTCCCAACTCAACACCCCACTACTCCGCCCTTTTCTTCTTTATCATTCCCATGGTAATATTTCGTCATTCCTCTCTCTCTCTCTCCAATCAGCCACAGTACTCTCATTCTCAATTTCACTCAATGCTGGCGTGCAACGAGCTCAAACTGTCAGCAACAGCTCATGGATTGCAAGATTAGAAAACATTTTAGGTTAGGTTAAAGTGCACTAGACCTTAGTTAGAATTAGTATATCAGAATTAGTATATCAGAATTAGTATATCAGAGAGATGTGACATCAGCAAACTTACTTCAGAAGACAAGTCCACTAACACCAGAGTAGTAATAAACAAATACAAAAGAATCACACTATCACAAATTTTCTGTATCACTGGCACTTTCTTCAGGTGAGTAGAGAGAGAGAGAGAGACTATCAGTCTGGTGTTAGTGGACTTGTCTAAGGTAAGTTTGCTGATTTCCTATCTCTCCAATACACTAAACATTTGAAAAAAGTAGTCTGACTTTTCACATTGGACTTTCTTTTTTTATATATGTGTATTCCTTGGTTTTACTTACATTTGCTGTTAATTTACGAATGAAGTGCCTGGGGTATTTGTCAAAGAATGTAAGGGCCTGGGGACAAGTCACCCTTTGTACTTGTAGGTTTTTAAATGACTGCATTTACTTTATTTTGAATATTCTACATTTTGTCCCTGGTACATGTCAATTTATATTGTTGTTTGAAAATCATTAGATTAAAACTAATTTGAAAAACATACTTTTAAATATTTACAATATAAATATTTCCTGTGATATGTATGCATTCACAAGTAAAGTTAGTTTCTGTAACCTTGTCAACAGTACAATAATGAAGACTTGTTGAGGAACAGAATTATTAAAGTGAAATCTCTCAAAGAGTCTGAAGAAGAGATAATTGTACCTGACGTATTCCCTGAGAGTATAAAGGCTGAACCTCTGGACATCATAGATGAACAGACCATTGCAACAGCGAAATGTCCGGAATGTGGTGAAGACTTTGAAGGGGTTTGGAGCCTGGAGCGTCACTTTAATGAGAAACATTTTATAAATGGTGAGTACAGGCTGATTCTCTTTCCTAATTTTATTTTGTGGCTATAAAACAGTGTGTATTTGACTGCCTTCTCTCAAATTTGCTATTACTAGTGGTGTGGTGCTGTTACCCAGCTACTTGGGGACACAGTGTTTTGGAGATTGTAGGTGGTAAGCTTTGTTCAGAGCTTTCTTAATACTGATATGGCATCTGCTCAATGATTGCCATTGGCATAGATATTATTATAGAAATCTGAGGTGTCCAATGTCTGGATGTTGTGTAGGGAAGAGAATTGAGCATCAGGCTTGTCAATAATCTGAAAATCAGACCAATACTACTGGTTTGTATTCCACATAAAGATGTAGTTCCCTTAGTTGTCCTCACCATTGGGCTATTAACAAATGGCTTTTTCCAAGGAACAGTTAGTTTCAATTACTACACTCGTTGATCTCTCTCATCATACTCATTCGCCCCTCACAGTCGTACATATCTCTACAGTCAATATCTCAATAATGAATAATAAATAATAATGAATATTGACATGGTTAGTAGTTTAATTATGTTTATCATGAAGGTTTTTGTTTATACATCACCTCTTAAGTTTGCTGGACATTGATAAATGAATGTGTTGATTGCGCAAGGTGTTGTTTAGCATTTGACAGACCAGCGTTTAGGTAATTTTCAGCCATTATAACTTTATTTTTAAATAGCAATAATAAATATTTTGTCTTTCAAAACCTTTCTTTATGATTTTATGTATTCCTATAAATGGACAATATGATTGTACAACACAAATAAATAGGTTTGCTCTCTTTTCTTATGGGGCAAAAGTCAATACTTAAGTCAGGCAAGATTATTAACTCCTAGATCTGTAATTGTCATGTTCTAACACAAATTTAATGTAAATTTACATTAAGCTTATATATAAATATTCACATACAAAATGTGCATTGAAACCATAGAAGCACAGCTTATAGAATTGTTGATAGCATGTATATTAAGTTTATATGTATGAGCAAAGGAAGAACTCAAATATTTAAGCAGCAGTTGTGGCATCAGTTGTATTGAACAAAATATTTATTAATATCACTTTTGTAAAGATGTCCTGATTTTGATAAAAATTTCACCAGAATCATGTTTCTAAAAATTATGATTGGCGTTTGATTATTTTAGTTTGTTACTTTAGTCATCAGTCTTTAAAATTTTCATTTGCTATGATTGTTCATTATTTCTTTTTATATCATTATTACTTCTTGTAATGAGTTGTATTTATGCTTCCAGAAAGTATCAAAATACTAACAGAAACATTAGCGGAGTCTCGAAACAAGCCAAGGAAGGTTAGCAAATCACTTTCTCAGACTGTTTCTCCCTCATCGTCGAAGGCCCGCTCGGTGTTAAGTGTGACCACAACAACATGCAGCAGGTTTACCTGCACTCCGACAACTCATATGAATGGAACAACACAAAGTGTACCTCATCCACTCCCTAGTCTTATCACCCCTGTATCCACAGCCACCCTAGACTCATCAGAGACATTCGTTATTTCGTTGGCTCCATTCCCAAAGTCAAAGAGGGTGACAGTTAAAGAAAAAATACTTCAGTTTGTTGAACAATTGAGCCGGTTGGAATGAAAGTGACGTAAGTCCACAATTAAAAAAAAATGACATAAGTACAGTTTCACAATCTAGAAAGGTAGTTTTGTTTAGAATGAAAACACTGTAAGTCCCCAGTACAATATTCTGCCACCAGGAGCAGCACAACTCAAGTCCATTTAGCTGAATTCTTGTTTTGTTTAGAGTGACAGTGGAGTAAGTCCAATGAAGTTTTCAGTCACTTTTCTAATGTTGTTTTTATTGAGATTTTTATATTTTTAATGTTTGTTAAGTTGTGTTGGTAGTTTTCAGTGTGTTTTATAGTGTTTTTAGTCTGTGTTACGAAGTGTTATAATATATTATGTAAATATATTTTTGATGAACATTACAAAACTCAATTTACTAACTTTTAGGTTATGTTTATCATCACAATAAAATTTGATTTTAAACATTCTAGGCCGATGTAAACAATTATTTTTTAATGGCTTTAAATCTAAATAATTCAAGTGAGTCGAGTTCATCTCCATTCAGTGATGATAGTGACAGGGACCCTAATTATACACCCAGTGTGGTTGATAGTGATAGGCCTAGGCCTCTTTTAGTCAACTTGTCCCGCCAAAGTCTTGTGTCGTACCAAAGTCTTGTGTCGTACTCGTCATCATCGGAGTCTGAAACTGAGCCTTTCTCAGGTAATTTATCATTATCACATTATGGCCCCACCAATAAGATAAAAACCCGAAAGAGAATAAGAAATCCAGATAATTTCAAGCAGGCTATTTCCAAAAAATGCAGAAATTCCGGACAGCAATATGTGTCCAAAAAAGGAAATATTTGCCCGGCAAAGGTTTTTATAAACATTCCATGCAATTGTAAAATGGAATGCAATAATAAAATATCTAGTGATGAGAGGAAGATTGTGTTTGACTCATTTTGGAGTATAGGGGATTTTGGCAAGCAAAACTCATACATTTGTGGCTTGGTCCAGAAAATGAAGTCAAAAGGAGGCGGCCAAGGAAAGAGGAGGGTACTGTTAGGAAAGGCTCAAATAAATATTTTGTAAGGACCGAAAATGCATCACATCAAGTGTGTCAAAAATATTTTTTGAACACATTTAAAATTTCAGAGGGACGAGTTCGCAGAGCACTAAGCAAAATTGATGGAGGTAAGTCCCCTGGCGAGGATCTTAGAGGGTCTAAGGGCTGTCCTTCTAGGAAAATTTCTGAGGAGGATACAAAGTACATTATGGAACATATAAACTCATTTCCTTCTTACCAGAGCCATTATACTCGCAAACATAATGAGAACAGAAGATATCTCTGTGAGTCACTTAATTTAAGGAAAATGTATTTATTGTACAAGGACAAATGTTTAGCTGAAGAAAAGACCCCACAGAAAGAGCATTATTACAGGTATATGTTTAACACTAAATGTAACTTACATTTTTACCTGCCCAAAAAGGATACTTGTAAAAAATGTGATATATTCAATATTAAAATTAACAACCCTGAACTTAGCGAACAGGAAAAGTCAAGACTTAAAAGTGACCATGAAATTCATTTAAGAAAGGCGGAGCTAGCTAGGGACAGTATGAAAAATGATGCTGAGCTCACTAAAGACAATCCTGAGAACTATGTATGTAGTGTGGATCTGCAAAAGGCACTACCTTTTCCTGTTTTGACTGTATCAGACGCTTATTACAAGCGAAATTTATACTGTTATAATCTTGGTGTACACGATCTGCAAAAGGGTACTGGTTATTTCTATGTGTGGGATGAAACTAAAGCTTCTCGAGGATCACAAGAAGTATCTTCGTGCATTTTGAAACACCTAAAACTTCATGCTTTTGACAGAAAAAAAATTACTATTTACAGTGACACTTGCACCGGACAAAACCGAAATATTAAAATGACTTTAGCTTTAATGAAATTTGTCCAAAGCCATCAAACTAGCATTGAGATAATTGATCAGAAATTTTTAATATCTGGGCATTCATATTTGCCTAATGATTCCGACTTCGGATCGGTAGAACAAGCAGCTAAAGGCAAAGTTATCTATTTGCCAACACATTGGCATGATATTATGGCCACCTGTCGAAGGAAGAAAATGTTTATAATTACAGAAATGAACAGTGATGATTTCTATTCCACCGCAAATTTAGAAAAGGCTATTACAAAAAGAAAATTAAGTGTAGACAACGGCCCTGTTAACTGGCTAAAGATACGATGGCTTAGAGTAGAAAAAAATTGTCCGTTCAGTATAAAGTATAAGGAAACTTTACAAGATTGTTTCCCTTTTGAAATCTTAGATGTTACTCCTAGCAAGAGGAAGGGCAGACCAACAGCATCTTTGGATGGTTTAACTTTGGAAATGCTACACAAAAGCAAGAGACCAGTGAGTGAAATGAAGAAAAAAGATATGTTAGATCTTTTGGCTTTCATTGCACCAGTGTATCACGGTTTTTTTAACAACTTGACAACAAACGTTCAGAACGATGTAGATGACCCTGGACCATTAGAATATCATGTTGATGTGGAATCTGAAATGGATTAACTTTACTTTTAGACTAACCTTGAGCACAGTGCATATTGCAAATCAATAGATTTTTTTACGTAACTAATGTAATTATTATTAACGTTGTAAAATTTTGTCTTATCTTCATTAAAAAATATTTTACTACTAGTGTATTGAAAGTTCTATAACCACACCTATTACGTGTTGAGAATGATAGTGGCGTAAGTCACATTTTATTTATTTTTTTAGAAAAAAGGACTTATTATCACTATGGTTGCATTACCAAAAAATTTTAACCTAACAAGTAAGTACATAATGTAAGTGATTAAATTCCATTGTTTTGATTTATTTTTCTATAGCATTTAACGTAAAACCTTCAGTATCTCATAACTAGCTTTTCTGGACTTACGTCACTTTCATTCCAACCAGCTCAATTGTTGAAAGGAGAACTTTAAAGTTAACCTTGAAATGATCCACTGCTAAAACACTAAAGTCTGTGATACTTGTTAGTTGTAATTAACACATTCGCTGCGGCTGCCCCCACCGGTGGGGGCAGGGTCTGTATCCGAATCACGGCGCCCCCACCGGTGGGGGCTTGAGTCACTGTTTACTAGAAAGCCCAGACTGGCCCAGCCATTCGTTGTATTTGTTTTGTTCCACCTCGCTTCGTTGCCTAGTAACCTAACCTTACTTGCCGCGTTGTTAGTTTCGAGTTCTACGACCTCTACCATATAGCTGAGCCCCCACCGGTGGGTGCGTACCGTTTCATGCTGTTCTTATAGACTAATACTTATAGTTATATTCCTGGTGCTTTGTTTTGAGTGTGTATATATTGTATTATTGTCTGTACATATATTTCAATATTTTAATTATTGTGACTAAATTATTTGTGTGTATTTTGAAGATTATTTTACTGCCGAACTCTGGAAATTGTGTCGGGCTATATTTTGACTACTGAGGTATTTTGACCACTGAGGTACTGAACTACCAAGTATTTTACATAAAAAAGGAGGTTTTGTACATTAAAACGACATTCCAAGTGATTTTGTGTCGGTCAAACAACAGTGATCGAGCGCTAGGAGCTGCGCCCCCACCGGTGGGTGCCAAACTTATGACGTCATTTCATTTTACTGAGGTATTTTGACCACTGAGATACTGAACTACCAAGTATTTTACATAAAAAAAGGAGGTTTTGTACAATAAAACGACATTCCAAGTGATTTTGTGAGGGTCAAACAACGGTGATCGAGCGCCAGGTGCGGCGCCCCCACCGGTGGGGGCAAACTTATGACGTCATTTATACAAGGAAAACGTCAAATAATCAGGCTATCACCAACTTCAATCAACTTCATACACCTAAAGGTAAGTTTTCATGTAATAAAAATTTTCAGCTCCCCCGACACCCTATTGGTGAACTTGCCGCAGCGAATGTGTTAAGTAATGGATGGTAGGTAAGTGACAAGGTAAAATTTTAAGGGGTTACCTTTAAGGGGTAAACAACTTTTAAATCTTAAGATAGATGCAACCAAAGATCTGTTCAATCCCACTAAAGTATTTGTTGTTGTTTTAACTCCCTAATCATCTTGGTAGTCATAGTGTTTTAGTAAATTATTGTAAGTACAGGATTTTGTTTCAGTACGTAATATGGATTTTATTTTATTTTTAAGGAGAGGCTAATCTCCTTTTTAACCTTACTCTGCCCATTCCTCATAGTCTATTGATCTGTTCAAGGAACTTATTCAGACAGAGTAAGGGGGCGAACCAGTACAGTAGAAGGTGATTATTACTGATAAATTTTCCAGTCTAGGGCAGATTCGAACCTACGCTATCTCTAACCCAAGCTCAAAGTCTTGATGCCTTAGACCGCTTGGCCACCCCAAAGTGTTTATGAAGCAATAAATGTACTCTAATGTATTATTTACAAAATCCACGATTTTTATACTTCACGATCACGCAACACAAAATATGATTGAGGCATTAAGTATATAGTATAGTGATGCTGTTAAACAGAAAATAAATATATCATGTAAATATATCGTATTAATTAAAATTTGAAACATTCAAAATTGTCTTGTTATATTTAACCATATTGTATTGTATTGCCAAATATTTGTATAGTCTAGTCTGGTTTGTTGTATTTAAACCCCACTTTAAAAAAATTAATTGTAGATTTAAAAATATGAAAATATGTATTAAATAGAATATGACTATTTCCTTGATAAAAATCTAACTGAACTTCACATATAAACTATATTATATTAATTTCAGCTAGCTATTAACTAACTATAGGTATTAATATTATAGTGAGCTATTAATTTACAAAAAACATTTATGTCAAATTAACATTTCTGTTGTGTTATTAAATTATTTTTGATCAAACATTAACATGGATGTTGCCCCAAGTTTTAATGTATTCCCAAGTTTTGTATTTCATGTAGACCTATCTATTTTGGAACTCTTATTTTACTTCATTTTGGGTATGTTTAGGAAAAATGGGATATGAGTGAAATATGGTAGAAAGTTCTTAATTAAGATCTCATATCTGCCTATTTTTTCATCCATTACATTGTCAACTTAATAATTTTATTTTGTCTTTCTTTTTCAACATTTCTAGTTTTTCATACATTATTTCCAACATTTATGTTATTGTTATACCTACTTGCCTATAATTTGCCTCTCACTTAGCTAACGTATATCTACCCATCCAGTTGACATTCTAACTGGATCACCTACTTTCTCCTCATTGATAACCATTCCATTTTGTAACAGTATGTTTAAAGAATAAAGAACTAAGACTTTTTCTAAGAAAAGTGAAAATCACATTTTATTGAATATCAAAGTGGCCCCACCATAATTATAGGCTAGCATGTGAATAGTTTTAGATGTGTTACCTATTATTTAAATGTGAAATGCAAATAATTTGATGTCTGTAATAAAACTGTTTTTATGTTTTTCCCATGGTGTTGTACTTACAAAATCAGACATTTATCTTAGATTATATTCCCCATGCTTGGGGGAAGGTGTAAGAATGCTAAGAATGTCAACACAGTGGTGGCTAAAGCCCAGACACAAGTTTTGTGACACATATTAGGCACATGTGCTGCGGAAATTATCTAGTTGTGCCACATGTTTTATGCTGCAGTAGTTTGGTACCGTTATGTCCCTGGCACTTGTTCTGCGACATGTTGCAGATCGTTTCCATACAGCAATTTGTGCGGGCACATGTTGTGCGACTAATGGAAACAGGGCTTAAGGCTGATTGTAACTGAACACTGATTTCCAGTCAAATTTTCATTGGTATTTAGAGGGGGACCTAAATTTAAAGGTGCCAGTCATGTTAAGGATTGAAACTAAGAGTGAATTGTTAATTATTGCAAAGTACCTATGGCCTGCATGTGAGTGGAAAAACTTAATATAAAATTATCAGTGGCAGAGGTTGTACCATTCCATTTTGTAACAGTATGTTTCAAGAATAAAGAACTAAGACTTTTTCTAAGAAAAGTGAAAATCACATTTTATTGAATATCAAAGCGGCTCCACCATAACTATAGGCTAGCATTGTAAGAATGCTAAGAATGTCAACACAGTGGTGACTAAAGCCCAGACACAAGTTTCGTGACACATATTAGGCACATGTGCTGCGGAAATTATCTAGTTGTGCCTAAGTTCAAATTCAAACTTTTTAACGTTTTTATACCTACTGTTATACATTTTAAAACATTGTCAGGCAGCTTTGCAATCTTGATTGATGCATGAAAATAAGTTCATACAATTCTTCATAATAAGTTGAAAAAAATACTTCATAAAATTCTTTTTCAATCAGAAATGAGCAGCAGGTTTGGTGATCTTTTGCATTGTTCTACTACTGTATATAAATTAAGATGAAGTTTTTTGTTCTGGGATCAGTTATGTTGTTGGTTCAAGATTGAATTTAAATAACATACATGCCGGTGAACGTTTGGAGAGTGGGAAGTTGTGCTTTTGTCATTGCAAATTAAGTAATTTTATGCATCCTGTTTGGGCTGAAGCTATCAATTTTTAAAACAAAAAGCAGAGTTCTAAGATCTGAAACTTGGTTACACCCTGAAAAGCAAAGTCAAATTGAGATGATATTCTAACACCAACTATTTTTTTAGGTAAATTTTCCACAAATTTTACCTATTTCGGAATCAAATTTTAGAAGAAGAAAAACTATGGATAAAGAAAGCCATGATTTTCAACAGATTTCATTTTTTATTTTTTTTTATTTTTTTTTTATTTTTTTTAAAAAAACTTCACTTGCCAGTTGACATGGGACTACAGGCCTGTGCGTCAACTTTATTCAACGAGTGAAGTACCGACCGTTGGCTCAGTGGGGATTCGAACCTTGGACCTTGCCCTCCGCAGTCCGAAGCCTTAGCCACTGAGCCACCACGCCGGCATTATATTGATACATGTTTACACAATTTTATAATGCAAATAAGCAATCTCAAAATGATTAAATTGAAATGATAATGATAATGCAATAACGAAACATGCTCAGAAATAAATAATATATTATTATTCAAGTACTATCTGTAATGAGGGTCTACTAGAGTTATTATTATTATGAAGAGAAATATTCTTAAACGATGCCACATTGATGAAGAATAATAAGTCTTAGCAATGGAAAATGGTGTTTTCAAGCATGTGAATTGTAGGGATGATGCTGTGGAGTTCATAGGTTGTAGAACACGAAGGTGGTGAAACAGATCCTGAGAGTGAGTGCTAGCTGGTGGTACTCTGATTTCAATAAAATAATGGTAGGAAGACTGGTGGGTAGTCAAGATCTTCGGTAAAAACAAAAGACCACTCAGTTGCCATCTTTTTACCAGAGCAGCCTATCCCACATCTTATCACTCAGCTGCCATCTTTTTACCAGAGAAGCCTATCCCACATCTTATCCAGTTCCAAATGTAGCCTCATAATTAAAACCAAGTCTTGGGCTCAGAGCTTTTATGAAACAATGTTGTACACACTAAAGGCTATCGAAAGTCCAAGCTGGAAAGGAGACAAAGCATATTTTCTACTCCATGACAGATTATTGAAGTTCTAATAATACATTTCTTGAGGATTTTGATGATGACAGTTTAGGAGGTAAATTTTAAGTTATAAATCTCAGTTTAACTCTATATGTTACAGCTGACAGCAGAACAGGATAACTAGTAGTCAGAAAAATAATGGGGAATGTAATGAAATGTTATTAGTGCACATGTCCAGCATTAGGACACTTAACCTCAAATCCTTAAAGAATTTTGTATCCTATAACATTGATGTGAGAGAATACATTGAGATCATGTCTAAAGAATATACAGTTAATCTTAATAGTGTCGACCAGATTGTTGAATAATATTGTAAAAAGAAATGGGCCCAGAGGAGATCTATGTGGAACTCCTTACATGACAAAGAAATCTTGAGAAACGTACCCTTGAGTTTGAGACAGATAGTCGTCGATTCAACAGGTTTGAACTAATACAAATCAGGAGACTTACTTGTTTACCTTATGCTCAGTTTGGCTCAGTGATTATGGTAGCCTGCAATATCGAATGCCTTTTTAGAAGTTTATAAAGGCACTTGCATATGTTTGAAACTGTTATCACAGTAATTATAAACATTAAATAACTTGAATTGACCTCTGCCACTTACAGCTTTATGTAACGTTTGTAGATTGAGATTTAACTAGGTTTAAATATTCATAGCATATATTAGTGTTAATGGCCAGGCGAGGTTATTAACAAGAGTTGAAAAATTAGTCTGTGTGAAACAAATTTATGTCTGGTTGACTAATGCACTCGCCTACATTTCCAGTTATATAAGAACACTTACCCATATCTAAAGTCTGTGATACTTGTTAGTTGTAATTAAGTAATGGATGGTAGGTAAGTGACAAGGTAAAATTTTAAGGGGTTACCTTTAAGGGGTAAACAACTTTTAAATCTTAAGATAGATGCAACCAAAGATCTGTTCAATCCCACTAAAGTATTTGTTGTTGTTTTAACTCGCTAATCATCTTGGTAGTCATAGTGTTTTAGTAAATTATTGTAAGTACAGGATTTTGTTTCAGTACGTAATATGGATTTTATTTTATTTTTAAGGAGAGGCTAATCTCCTTTTTAACCTTACTCTGCCCATTCCTCATAGTCTATTGATCTGTGCGAGGAACTTATTCAGACAGAGTAAGGGGGCGAACCATTACAGTAGAAGGTGATTACTATTGATAAATTTTCCAGTCTAGGCCAGATTCGAACCTACGCTATCTCTAACCCAAGCTCAAAGTCTTGATGCCTTAGACCGCTTGGCCACCCCAAAGAGTTTTTAAAGCAATAAATGTACTCTAATGTATTATTTACAGAATCCACGATTTTTATACTTCACGATCACGCAACACAAAATATGATTGAGGCATTAAGTATATAGTATAGTGATGCTGTTAAACAGAAAATAAATATATCATGTAAATATATCGTATTAATTAAAATTTGAAACATTCAAAATTGTCTTGTTATATTTAACCATATTGTATTGTATTGCCAAATATTTGTATAGTCTAGTCTGGTTTGTTGTATTTAAACCCCACTTTAAAAAAATTAATTGTAGATTTAAAAATATGAAAATATGTATTAAATAGAATATGACTATTTCCTTGATAAAAATCTAACTGAACTTCACATATAAACTATATTATATTAATTTCAGCTAGCTATTAACTAACTATAGGTATTAATATTATAGTGAGCTATTAATTTACAAAAAACATTTATGTCAAATTAACATTTCTGTTGTGTTATTAAATTATTTTTGATCAAACATTAACATGGATGTTGCCCCAAGTTTTAATGTATTCCCAAGTTTTGTATTTCATGTAGACCTATCTATTTTGGAACTCTTATTTTACTTCATTTTGGGTATGTTTAGGAAAAATGGGATATGAGTGAAATATGGTAGAAAGTTCTTAATTAAGATCTCATATCTGCCTATTTTTTCATCCATTACATTGTCAACTTAATAATTTTATTTTGTCTTTCTTTTTCAACATTTCTAGTTTTTCATACATTATTTCCAACATTTATGTTATTGTTATACCTACTTGCCTATAATTTGCCTCTCACTTAGCTAACGTATATCTACCCATCCAGTTGACATTCTAACTGGATCACCTACTTTCTCCTCATTGATAACCATTCCATTTTGTAACAGTATGTTTAAAGAATAAAGAACAGACTTTTTCTAAGAAAAGTGAAAATCACATTTTATTGAATATCAAAGTGGCCCCACCATAATTATAGGCTAGCATGTGAATAGTTTTAGATGTGTTACCTATTATTTAAATGTGAAATGCAAATAATTTGATGTCTGTAATAAAACTGTTTTTATGTTTTTCCCATGGTGTTGTACTTACAAAATCAGACATTTATCTTAGATTATATTCCCCATGCTTGGGGGAAGGTGTAAGAATGCTAAGAATGTCAACACAGTGGTGGCTAAAGCCCAGACACAAGTTTTGTGACACATATTAGGCACATGTGCTGCGGAAATTATCTAGTTGTGCCACATGTTTTATGCTGCAGTAGTTTGGTACCGTTATGTCCCTGGCACTTGTTCTGCGACATGTTGCAGATCGTTTCCATACAGCAATTTGTGCGGGCACATGTTGTGCGACTAATGGAAACAGGGCTTAAGGCTGATTGTAACTGAACACTGATTTCCAGTCAAATTTTCATTGGTATTTAGAGGGGGACCTAAATTTAAAGGTGCCAGTCATGTTAAGGATTGAAACTAAGAGTGAATTGTTAATTATTGCAAAGTACCTATGGCCTGCATGTGAGTGGAAAAACTTAATATAAAATTATCAGTGGCAGAGGTTGTACCATTCCATTTTGTAACAGTATGTTTCAAGAATAAAGAACTAAGACTTTTTCTAAGAAAAGTGAAAATCACATTTTATTGAATATCAAAGCGGCTCCACCATAACTATAGGCTAGCATTGTAAGAATGCTAAGAATGTCAACACAGTGGTGACTAAAGCCCAGACACAAGTTTCGTGACACATATTAGGCACATGTGCTGCGGAAATTATCTAGTTGTGCCTAAGTTCAAATTCAAACTTTTTAACGTTTTTATACCTACTGTTATACATTTTAAAACATTGTCAGGCAGCTTTGCAATCTTGATTGATGCATGAAAATAAGTTCATACAATTCTTCATAATAAGTTGAAAAAAATACTTCATAAAATTCTTTTTCAATCAGAAATGAGCAGCAGGTTTGGTGATCTTTTGCATTGTTCTACTACTGTATATAAATTAAGATGAAGTTTTTTGTTCTGGGATCAGTTATGTTGTTGGTTCAAGATTGAATTTAAATAACATACATGCCGGTGAACGTTTGGAGAGTGGGAAGTTGTGCTTTTGTCATTGCAAATTAAGTAATTTTATGCATCCTGTTTGGGCTGAAGCTATCAATTTTTAAAACAAAAAGCAGAGTTCTAAGATCTGAAACTTGGTTACACCCTGAAAAGCAAAGTCAAATTGAGATGATATTCTAACACCAACTATTTTTTTAGGTAAATTTTCCACAAATTTTACCTATTTCGGAATCAAATTTTAGAAGAAGAAAAACTATGGATAAAGAAAGCCATGATTTTCAACAGATTTCATTTTTTATTTTTTTTAATTTTTTTTTTATTTTTTTTAAAAAAACTTCACTTGCCAGTTGACATGGGACTACAGGCCTGTGCGTCAACTTTATTCAACGAGTGAAGTACCGACCGTTGGCTCAGTGGGGATTCGAACCTTGGACCTTGCCCTCCGCAGTCCGAAGCCTTAGCCACTGAGCCACCACGCCGGCATTATATTGATACATGTTTACACAATTTTATAATGCAAATAAGCAATCTCAAAATGATTAAATTGAAATGATAATGATAATGCAATAACGAAACATGCTCAGAAATAAATAATATATTATTATTCAAGTACTATCTGTAATGAGGGTCTACTAGAGTTATTATTATTATGAAGAGAAATATTCTTAAACGATGCCACATTGATGAAGAATAATAAGTCTTAGCAATGGAAAATGGTGTTTTCAAGCATGTGAATTGTAGGGATGATGCTGTGGAGTTCATAGGTTGTAGAACACGAAGGTGGTGAAACAGATCCTGAGAGTGAGTGCTAGCTGGTGGTACTCTGATTTCAATAAAATAATGGTAGGAAGACTGGTGGGTAGTCAAGATCTTCGGTAAAAACAAAAGACCACTCAGTTGCCATCTTTTTACCAGAGCAGCCTATCCCACATCTTATCACTCAGCTGCCATCTTTTTACCAGAGAAGCCTATCCCACATCTTATCCAGTTCCAAATGTAGCCTCATAATTAAAACCAAGTCTTGGGCTCAGAGCTTTTATGAAACAATGTTGTACACACTAAAGGCTATCGAAAGTCCAAGCTGGAAAGGAGACAAAGCATATTTTCTACTCCATGACAGATTATTGAAGTTCTAATAATACATTTCTTGAGGATTTTGATGATGACAGTTTAGGAGGTAAATTTTAAGTTATAAATCTCAGTTTAACTCTATATGTTACAGCTGACAGCAGAACAGGATAACTAGTAGTCAGAAAAATAATGGGGAATGTAATGAAATGTTATTAGTGCACATGTCCAGCATTAGGACACTTAACCTCAAATCCTTAAAGAATTTTGTATCCTATAACATTGATGTGAGAGAATACATTGAGATCATGTCTAAAGAATATACAGTTAATCTTAATAGTGTCGACCAGATTGTTGAATAATATTGTAAAAAGAAATGGGCCCAGAGGAGATCTATGTGGAACTCCTTACATGACAAAGAAATCTTGAGAAACGTACCCTTGAGTTTGAGACAGATAGTCGTCGATTCAACAGGTTTGAACTAATACAAATCAGGAGACTTACTTGTTTACCTTATGCTCACCTTATGCTTACCTTATGCTCAGTTTGGCTCAGTGATTATGGTAGCCTGCAATATCGAATGCCTTTTTAGAAGTTTATAAAGGCACTTGCATATGTTTGAAACTGTTATCACAGTAATTATAAACATTAAATAACTTGAATTGACCTCTGCCACTTACAGCTTTATGTAACGTTTGTAGATTGAGATTTAACTAGGTTTAAATATTCATAGCATATATTAGTGTTAATGGCCAGGCGAGGTTATTAACAAGAGTTGAAAAATTAGTCTGTGTGAAACAAGTTTATGTCTGGTTGACTAATGCACTCGCCTACATTTCCAGTTATATAAGAACACAGTTAATTTTGAAATTTACTTATCTGACAAACTACTTAATTCTTATTTCCATAGGTTTAATATACTTTTGTCTGAATGTATTGAACAAAGTAACAAAGATGATAAATGATTATTTTATCTCTTATTAATAGAAAATAATATAACATTGATTCTATGTGTGTACTATGAGAAGGGAGAATCTTACAACAAATAGTTCTTTTTCCTTTTCTATTTACCTGTAATTTTCAATTACTGCATTTGATATAGTATAAAGAAATTACTTATTTAAGTATTGCTTGTAATAGGAGCATATTTGTTGTAACCAGTATGTTTTTCCGTTTTATAGAATTAAATCCTCTTTAATAAATAACTACAACATTCTTATAGATTATTTAAGAAAGTTGATAATGTTTTATGTGTAGTAACAAAGTGAATACTTTAACTGAAAATCAACTAATGTCCGCATAAAAATTATGTGCACCCGAGTTTGAAGTTTGTTTTCTAAGAAACGAAGAGGCCTACGAAAAATCTAATCACACCTCTGTTTTTCTTGTTTACTTAGTTGTATATTATGATACATGCATTTTTAACTTTAATTTTGATTTTAGTTGGAACAAAAAAGTACCGGAATTTTAACTAGTTTTTATTTATTTTATTTGTAATGCTACAAAACAGCAAACAATGTCAATAACATCGTAGCACTTAATAACAATAGTACATTTTTCATGCAAAAGAGAGTCTATGGCAGCTAGCGATGCACTTCACTAGGTTATATATCAGTCCTCTAAAGTAAATATAGCAATAAATGTAATTTAATATATTTAAAATAATTGAACTAAAATTAAATTTAAAAATCAAACATTTTTAACCTTATTTTAAAGATTATTACTTTTTAGCTGATTGAAAATAAATAATATTTAACAATGAATAAATAACATTAAATATTAACAACAGTTAATAAATGATCAACAACAATAAGAAACAACTAAAACAATAATATTAACAACAACAAGAAAACAACTAAATATATTCATAAAACAACCAACAATTAAAACATGTTTCAAAATATTAGGAAGGAATATGTGAACTATTCAGCCACAGTCGTGAAAAAAACTTTAAAAACATATGTTTAACTTTAAAACTGCAAAAGTTAATCTTTTACACAAGATGGCAAATTTGTCCTGTACTTCTCCAATGAACAATTGAAAATATCTATTGATGATGAAAAAACTTTGTGTAGTCTAGACATATTATTTAAGGGAGAATAATATCCCAGATTAGTTCTTGAGAAACGTGGACTAAACAACATACAGCTACGTGAGTTGGAACAAGGCACAGCGAAATGCAGACTAGCCAACAGATAACTGTCGTCCAGCACCCCATTCACCAGCTTATGGAGGCGAAGAAGCAGGCTGACGTTAGGTCTCCTTCATAAACTAACTATATTAAATAAATCTATCAGTTCTGTATAAGGGAATGCATCTGTGTAGTGACCAAATGATTTGTAATAAAGATATTTTATAAATCTTTTTTGAATGTTTTTGATAATTTTATTGAGAACTCACATGTGGGAACCACTGTACATCAAATTTACACCGTTATTACTAAAAAACCCATTAATGTATCACATTTATATTTTAATACCTGGTTCATAGGAATGTATTCTATAAGTTTAATAAATTTTAGAGATTAACTTTTTGAGACAAAAAATTCTTGTCAATTTCCTGAAACATTGTTTTCTTGACTTCTAGAGGTTGTAAAATGAATTACTTGGTCTTGTTGTATAATCCTTATGACACAAATAGTTACAATACTATTTTTTAAGATTTAAAATCTTTTGAATCAACAAAAAATAACTTTAAATTGATAAACTTAAACTGATTTAAATCAGAATATGTATGTCATAAGATTACAACAAAACAAAGTAACTAATTTTACGATCTCTAGAAGTCAAGAAAACAGTGTTTCTAGAAATTGACAATAATTATTTTATCGAAAAGTTAAAATTTAAAAATTTATTAAACTTGTAGGACAAATTCATATCAACCTGGAATTAAAATATAAATTACAGGTAACAAGTTTTTTTAGTAATAACGGTGTAAATTTGATTTACAATGAAAAATAGTTAAAATTCCAGTACTTTTTTTGTTCCAACTAGGATTTAAATTATTAAAACTTGTAATAACTTTTAAAAATGCATATGTCATAAGGTGTAATTAAACAAGAAAAACAATGGTGTGATTAGATTTTTGTAGGACTCTTGGTTCCTTAAAAAACAACCATCAAACTCGGGGTGCATATAATATCTGTGCCAACAGTAATAAAAATATGTTAATTATTTTCATTTCAGGTAAAAAAGGGACTTTTAGTGTTCATAAATTTACTAAAATTAAGAAAAAGTAAAAAAAATTAACACGTTAAAATCTGTTTAGGTGCAGTGACTGATGAAGCTGAGAATACTTAAAGATTAAAGTTGTGCACCTCAAGCATGGAGAATTGACCTTTCAGCCTTCCTTTGATCACTGGTAGATTAATCTACCAGACTCGTGTTTCCACACATGGCTGGTAAACACGTTAACGACGATAGTTTATGTGAAGCCATAACTGATGACTGATTTTAAACAATTTCTTATGCATTAATAAGCAATATAGAGGATATTTTTCAGCCAACTACATATTATAGCATTTTAACAACCAAATTTATGAGCACATGATTTTTATGATTAATATTTATGAACAAATAAAATTGACTAAATATTGTTTTTAATAGAGCAAGAGCCCGTGAGTGCCAGACCTTCGGATTTTTATAAAAGCTGAAAATTTTTCTATGTGTGTCCCTAGTACAGGTAAGAATGATCCCCACCCATGAAGCTGAGGCAGCGGTGGCTTTGGCAGGTAACAGGTAACAAAGGTGTATAAAATTCCATCTCAAATTTATCATAAAATAAAACTGAATTTTTTTATATTTGATTCATAATAATATTAAAACTCGCGTTGCTCATTGCCAGACAGTTAGTATGGTTGCAACCCTCTGCCGGACACCCTTAAACTATTATAATTTATAATTATACTTACGTTATATTATAAAACCTAAATTTTATATATAATTTTTTGGGGGCCTATTAATCTATGTTTACATAATAGCCGGACAGTTTCGACGGTTCTATCATATTGCCAGACGCATTCAAAGTGAGCAGTAGTTCGGAGAGCAAGGAGCGTATACAGTAACTAGTGCGAGTGAGACAGAGCGCTTGGTCTATTGTGGCCCTTCATTGCGCATCAGCTGTTATTAAGTTCAAATTGTGCAGTTTATTTTTTTTTATCAAGAAATTTCATTAAATAAATTTTTACAGTTTGAATAACAAATATTTAAAACAATGCTCAGTAAAATTGTTCTAATACAACTTCAATCATATCGAAACTCTAATAATTTTATTTATATTATTTTTCATTTTTACAAAGTTTATTATTTTCAATTCTATCGAAATTGTAAAGCTAATGAATTAAAGTAAATCAAATTTTATTGTTTATTATATTAAAGGGCAAATTTTTTTAAAATAAAAAAGTTACAGAGAAATACATTTATTTTGATTAAATCTTTAAACATTTTCATCATTTTTTTTCCTTTTTTTCCTTTTTTTTCAGCACTCAATGGTTGAGAGGTGAAATATTTTTTCATAAGACCTGTAAACGCCTTGTAACATACTCTGTGATAACCACTCTCGGTGTATTCACTGGGTAAAATAATGTCTCTGTATTTTAGGTTATGTATTTTTCGTAATTTAAGAATAGTCTGGCATTTTTTTTAAAGTTTTCTCAGAAAATATTATTATATGTTCATCGCTTTTCTTACAAACAAAGCAAACTATTTTTTCGTCACTCATGATAGCACTTTATTACAACTGATCACATTTATTTTATAAACTGCACAGAAAAATAATACATTTATTATGAGCTTAGCCGTTCACCAGATATGTACAATAAACAACAGCTGATGCGCAGTGAAGGGCCGCAATAGACCAAGCGCTCTGTCTCACTCGCACTAGTTACTGTATACGCTCCTTGCTCTCCGAACTACTGCTCACTTTGAATGCGTCTGGCAATATGATAGAACCGTCGAAACTGTCCGGCTATTATGTAAACATAGATTAATAGGCCCCCAAAAAATTATATATAAAATTTAGGTTTTATAATATAACGTAAGTATAATTATAAATTATAATAGTTTAAGGGTGTCCGGCAGAGGGTTGCAACCATACTAACTGTCTGGCAATGAGCAACGCGAGTTTTAATATTATTATGAATCAAATATAAAAAAATTCAGTTTTATTTTATGATAAATTTGAGATGGAATTTTATACACCTTTGTTACCTGTTACCTGCCAAAGCCACCGCTGCCTCAGCTTCATGGGTGGGGATCATTCTTACCTGTACTAGGGACACACATAGAAAAATTTTCAGCTTTTATAAAAATCCGAAGGTCTGGCACTCACGGGCTCTTGGACTATAATGAACCTGCTTTAAAATAGTGATAATAATTTTAAAGTTTAAGTATTATTATTTATTGAATTTAAAGAAATTAAAAGAAACCTGATATGTTAAAAGTTTATATAAATGAAGTATGTCACAAATCAATACATTAAAAAATTTGGCACAATAATGTAAATGGTTCAATTTCAAATCGATCCAGCAGAATTAAGTGTTTAATTAAGCAAATTAATTTAACTGAGCAAAATTAAGCAAATGTGGTTAAGTGGTAGAGATGACTAAATAGTCCTAACTTCGCCACATAAATAAAGGCATTTTTTATTTCATTTTTTTTCAAAATTAGAACCTTCTTACAAAAAAGCCAAACTAAAATGTATTTAAAAAATAATCAGTTTATTTAGCCAATGTTACTTTTTTTTAGTTAAAATTAGAAATTAAAAAAATATGTTCCTTTTTATAATTTTTTAGCCTAATCTATCTTAATACATATGGAAGGTTGTATTATGAAAGTAATACAAAAATTTTTCATACCAACAGATTTTTTTCACTTGGGAAATTATTTTTTATGTGAACCTATGCTTTACATTGAAACGAAACAATATGTTGTTTGAAAAACACTGTGTATGGGGGACGGATGAATAGTTTGTTATAACTATTCATGTTCATGTGTTTATTTATTTATTTTTATTTATTTATTCATAAGACGCCGATCGTCAAGATATGGGCGAATATGGATTTCGAATGAGTGTGATGAGTGTAGATGAGCGAATGTAGTCATTGTTACAAACTAAGGCCGACTATTCCTTAGAAAGTGTCATTAATTAATAGCCCAATGACAAATGAACAGCCGGTGGTTATCAGCTGATCCTTCTCAAAATGTATTGACTCTGATTGGGATCGAACTGAGAACCTTTAGCACATGAAGCTGGGATTGAACCAACTACGCTACCGACCAATGTGTTGCAAAGCACAATAAACCAGTAAATTAAACTTGTCCTATATGTCGACAACTGTGTCACTGGGCCGGGATACCAATACGTTTGTAATTACTCGGACCGGAAATGGAAACGCAGCTGACAGCTTGTGATTGTTGTTCTTGTTATTTGCTACCCTCTGATGAGGCTGAAAAGAGAGGAAGAATACAGTATCGCTAATTAACGCATATTTCTTAATTAGTTACTGAAATAATGAACATATAACAAGATTTAATAAGTTTATATCCTTTATTTATAAGTAACGTTAGCTATTTGTTTGAATTATTTGATTGACAAAAAGAATTGGCAAGGCGTGTGAGATGCTTGACACCGAAGAGGGTCACAACGTTTTGGCCTGCACAATCAGATACCATTATCAGGTGAAAAAGTGAACCTAAACTATAACACAGCTTAATCTGACGTAGAATGAGTAGGTAGACTTCCCAGTTTTAAAGTTATCTTTAAAGTTCTTTTACAATTTAACTTACAATGTTTTGTGAAATTGTTCAAGTTTTTTTTAATTCAAAGCTATCACAATAAACTAACAAAACTTACAAAAATCAGTAACTTTTTATAGTTCTTCTAACCAACTTCTTTTCCACTATCCACCGGTATAAATTAAAATAAACCCAAAGCAATGAGTTGAGTTTCAAAGTGCAGATTCAAAGTTCTGTTACTTTGTGAAGTTAATGTAGTTGATATGAAAAGTTCTCACTTTTAAAGAATGTATAAGTTCTAAAAGTGTTTAATTTGTTTAAAGATGTTTGGTAAATGTATCAATGTAAGTACGGATTAAATAATCCTATAATAGGGCATATAATACAGTTAAAAATATTTAATTATTTTAAGATACAGTATTTCGATATTTCATTAAATTAAAAAAATATGAGCAGTTTAGTTAGAACTTAGTGATTACTTAATATTTTACTGCTATTAGTATTGCTTTTTATGTTTTAATAGTAATTTCTCTAAAAATGTACTTAAACATTTAATTTTACCTTCTAAGAGTCTCAATAAATTGAAAGAAAACCTTTAGTTAGGTAAAGCTTATCTATTTTAAAAACAAATGTCCTCATACATAATTCTTATGGCTCAGAAAGATATACTGAGTTTTGGTTATGATGCATTGATTAGTTATAATATTATATGTTTGTTTAAATATATCATAGGCCTTAAGAATAAATAGTCAAGAAGTGGATCTCTTTTGAAATGATTAGAAAACAAAATATTATGAATAACTAAGAAATTATATATTCAACAGTTATTTTTTAAAAGCTACTAAAATGGTCCCATTTAGGAATTTAAAGAGGAATAAAGTTTGTTGCAATGTATCAGTATTATAGAATAATAACTTAAATTTTTAAACGTAAAATAATAATTGAAAGTACATTACTATTTAACTCTAGTTCTGTGGTTTCAGGGCAGAGTTTACATGTTTGAACATGAATACAATGTACATTGAATCTATGTTCAAAGGTGCAAACAGGACATGCCTTGTAACCACATATATAGAGTTAAAAATAGAAGAGTACAGCGACTGTATATTTTGTTAAATATTAGTATTAACCTTGTCACTGACTAAGAGGAAAACTGTTACTGTTGTAGAACAAGTACGTGGAAATCGGTGGTGTCTAGTTGACATGTTTACAGAGCAGGTACATGCATCAACAATTAACTGACTTTACGGCTTGTACTCTCTTGCAACTAGGGATGGCAAATATTTTCAACATATCGATATATCAAATTATTGATATATCGCAAACCAAATATCGATCTAACAATAATATCAAAAGAAAAATATCGATATATATCTGATAACCGATTTATAAAATTGTAAATTATTTATCTGTTTAAAATTATGCACAAACTCTTATGTCATGCCCAAAAATACATTCATGTTTAGCTGCCACTGTTTTAAATAGCCTTCTGAACGTAAAAATTAAATACATTCATCTACACGAAACAAGTTGTGGTATGTGGGCTTGAATTAAAAATAAGAATAATTATACTTTTGATTATTATGTTAATTATAAAAGAATAATAATATTGTTATTTTTGTTTTTCACATTTAAAAATGCCACTAGGCTTCTGAAAACACTAACAACTAAACAAATGAACTCACTAAACTACATTTTAGTGCGTTAACCTCACGTAAAAATACTAAATAGAGTTACTTTATTATTTCAATGCATCTTTTGTGTGCATAAGAGGCAATTTAAAAGTGTTTTTTTAAGTATCGTAATTATTTTGAGGAGAGAGAATAGTGTCAATATTTAGTGATATAATATATTGGACCAAAATATGGATATGGCTGCTATTATCGAAAGAAAATATTGATACTAATGAACCAAAATATTGAAACATATTTATCGATATTTACGATATATGGTTGCCATCCCTAAATGCACAAATGCAGTTCAAATACAGAGTACTTACTGGACGTTCGTTTACTATTTATTTATAATAAATGTTCGGGTAATAAAGAACCGTTTGTTTGCTAATTTAAAACAAGATCATCACAACAGAAAGAAAAAGAATTTGAAAAGCAGAATTTTATTAAATATTCATTTAACTAATTACTACTATTATAATTACTTAAAAGTTTTTTCATTAGTTTTTTATCTAAGAGGGCATTAAAATGATAGTTAACACAAAAGGTATGTAATTACTGGTGTTCATATCATATTGTTTTACGAGCACAGGGATATTTATCCGTTGTAGACTACCGGTACGAAAAGATTTCAAATGGTATATATTATGGCTCTTTATCGAATTATTTTAACTATTCCATGAAGAGAACAAAAGAAGTTTTGGTTTTTTAGAGACATTTTGTTTTAAATGTATTAATTTATTAACCGTTAATACATTAAAATACAAGCAAAATGTAACAGTGAAAATACATTAAAACCATTTATTAACTAATAGTTATACAATTTATATCTATTTTTTATTCAATCAATTTTATCATGAAAAACAAACACAAAACGTATGAAAATATAACTTAAATTCTAGGTTGTACAACAGTGAATAAGCTTGTAATACAGGGTGGAAAACGTACGGAAACACTTTAATGACAAAGTTATTTTTTTCCATAGATAATTTGATAATTTAATATTTTTAATAATTGTGTTCCATAAAGTATATTTTTTGATCAGAATAATTTACTTAAAACAATTAAATAGTGGAGAAATGATATTGTTCAAATTAGTTACTTTGAAATTCAAATGACTGCTACTCTGGAAAGGATAAACCTTTTGAAGTCCGATTTGTGGCAATTAGTTTATCTTGAATAGACCTTTCATTTGGTACCAAACTCGACCTAGGCTTACGTAGAAGATTTTCGTTCAACTTCTTGTGGGCCATCTCCCTGAAAAGATAAAATGTCGCTAATGGCATCAAAAAGTATGTTTTTTGTAATCATGATGATGTACAAGATTTTTACTTTTACAAATGAAGTCACCTAAAAGTTGTGAAAGCATTTCCATTTTTTTCACTCTGTATTGGATGTATATTTTAATTAATTTACAGGCAATGAGCAGATTATAAAAAGAAAAATTAATTTAAGTGTTCCCAAATCAACACACACAATCAAACCTGCATTGGGTTTATGTAAAAGTAAATTTTAAGTTCAATATACTTGGCAACGACGTGCTGGTGCAGCAACTGTTCTCGTCTGCCATCCATTCAGACAGCTTAAGACTCCAAGCTGTCACTCTCTCAGATAACAGTCCAATTTCTCTCTTAGTAGAGTTAACGCTCGTACTGTAGACAACGCTGCTATAACAATGCCAGTTGTCTTCAAGTATTACTTACTGATAATTTTATCCTAAATTTAAATTAAAACTAAATAACGTAATATATCAATAATAATAATAATAAAAAAAAAAAAAAAAAAAAAAAAAAAAAAACTACTTACTATAAACTGTCTGAAATTAACAACACCAGCGTTTTGCAACAGCGAAACATAAAAACTTTTTCAATCAACAACTGACACCAAAAATTATTGAAAAATGAAAAGTTCAACTTGGTTTTGTTTTTGACTAGGTTAGGCATAAATAATTTCATTCAGTTTATTTGTTATACATTTCATCAATAAATAAAATAGTTTATTTCTATACTCAAGAATAATTCAACACATATTTTTTATTGACCTTCCTATGGAATATTTTATTTTGGTACATGTATGTTTTATAGTGGTTTATTACATGTTACACCAACAATTTAAAATTTATAATTCATTTAATAATAGCCTTAAAGTTATGGACGTGACCCAAATAAGATAAACTCCAAATATTCCTCAATATTAAAATCATTTTTAGGTTACATTTTGTTGGTTTTTGTACAATATTATTTTTGTAGAAGGTAGTGAGCGCCGGCAAAATCAAGTAGGCAATTGAGATACTGTACCTATATTGCATGTGACGAAATGAAGGCGCCAGAGACTAGCTCAGCCCAGTCCTTTAGTGTTGTTAACACAAACTGTGTAACAGTTCAACTGAAATCTCTCATTGCGTTGTAACCGTGAACAAATTGTAACTGTGTCTGTTCGTGACCCACAAAAAACTAATCTCATGAAGTAACCATAATTGACGGTCTCGTTCTCTATACTCATACTAAATATAGAACATGTTCTCAACAACCTTTTCACTCTTTCATAGCTTGGTAAAGATGACTGTTAGGAAATAAAATATTAACTGTTTCCACAATCACTTTGAAGTAAATTAGGCTGATTTTATTATCATAATTTTCGTGAGCATTATAAAAAGACTTTTCCACGGGCATTTCACTGAACTAACGACCTCTTTCATGACTTTGTAAACACAAATAACAACTTGCATTTTTCTTTCCAACTAGGGGAGTTGCTTGCGCTGTACTAATGCGGCACCCGCTCAGTGGTTGCCATCGACTTTAACACAACTATAGAAGACTAGGTTGTCCATGTTAGGTAGTAATCAAGGTCTGGGTGTTGTGTAGGGAAGAGGAATGAGGGTTAGGTTTTTCAGCTAGCTGAATTTTTTACCAATGGTACGTGGTTAAGATTCCACGTAAACCTTAATTGTCTCGGCTATTGAGCTATTAATAAATGACTCATTCCCAGGAACAGTTGGCTCTAGTTCGTAACGGATAACTACACACGTTCATCTACACTCATTTGCCCCTCATATTCGCCCGTATTTGTACGACCGGTGTCTCAATCAATATAGAATATGAACGATATGTGATTTTATATTCCATTCATATATTTCCTAACATAATATTTATGTTTAAATTAAACGTTATATTCTGCTTTTACCATATTTAATTTTACAGTTATACTTTAATTTGAATTAAATGGAAAATACACAACATTAACCAAACATGTACGAGGTTTAGTTAGTAACATATGTTCGCTGTTAAATTGTTATTCATTTACCATATTAAAGAAAAACTAATGCAAACGTGTGTTATGCCGTCTTTAGAAAGTCAATTTGTGCAAAAAATTTTCTTAGATCTACAGCATTTATATAATAATTCTTCTGTATCAATAATAATTTCTCATATCTATCGGGAATTTAATGACAGAAGTATTTAATTTCATCTCAAATCTACTTCAAGAACCATTTCACCATCTCAAATCTACTTTAAGAACCATTTAAAATAAATATTCGTCCAATTTAAACCACCGAGAAAATGAAAGTATCTGGTAAAGCAGTCACGAAAATGGGAGAATTTCAAGAACTAATATCACCAGATCCGACAAAACATTTCTGAGCAATATCTCCTCTTCGCGGACGCGAGGGTATTGGGGTGTGAAGAAAACAAAAATGTGATTGAAAGTGTCGGGGAATCTGACAACAACACATCAACAAACCACACTCAACATTTATCAACAATGTTTTATTATTCAGCAAACATTGAATGTAGCTCTTAAACTTATCTGTATAATGTTAACGTTGGACATTTCTTGTTCTACATTATGTTACTGAGTCAATGATTGCTTTATTATGAATGATATATGTTTAGACAAATTGAACTTTACATAGTGTACGGTATAGGTGTACTTAATTAACTAGCCGACAGCCTTTGCTTCGCTACGGAGTAGCTCTCTTTGCTTGCTTACCCTTACCTCCGTGGTCCTCTCTGAACCATCGTATCAATATAAAAGTTCAGCCTGCTGTTGTCTACCTAGTTAACAAAGTTTTACAGCCTAGAAAACCCTATAAGTCTATTTTAGAAGGAAGCAAAATAGTACAATCATGTAGAGTTAGTATACAGAGCAAACAATTAGTCTGGGCCCATGGCCAGTGACAGGTGGACATAGGCGAGGAGTGAAGAGGGGGCTCTTTTATGAAAAAATGAATGTACTCAAGAAGTGTTGAACATCTATCATTACGAGTTAATGATCTTAAACATCTCATAATGAAAACCAGAATAGTACGTTTTTTGTATCAGTTGTTTGAAATAAATTATTAACTTAATGCCAATGTTACTCTTATGAAAGAAAGGAAACGTTGAGGGGCTGTTTTTACCCCTTATAATGGTATTTAATTAAAGAAATACAGTACTTTCTTAGTGAGAGTCCATGGTACAAAATTTCCTCCAAATTTCATCAAAATAGTTCACTTTAGACTAAGAACACAAAACGGTATTTATGCGCTTTCTAAACAACTCGCCAATCTTGAATTTTTTATCACCAGTGGGTAGAAGCAGGTCTATATTTTATGAGAAGACATTTTTATTCCGCGGAAATAACGTTTTATAAAAAAAAATCAAAATTTATGAAAATGCGATTTATCTCCTTTATTTTTCGTGATTTGTTCATCATTTAAAAAAAATTTGTTGCAGTTTTGTTTTGAACACGAATTTGAAAACCATTTTGGTCTACAACAATTATTTATTGAGATATCTTGGAAAAACTACGTTCCCGGCAAATTATCTATGATGGCCATATGCACAATATTAATAGTAGCTATGACTAGCCACTAAAAATAAATTCACTAGTATCGCAGCCGTAGTGACGGCCGGCAGGCCGTCACGGATGCCAGGCACCCGACTTTAACGCAAATTACAAATTTCTCTTGATTATATAGACGATTAGGATATGTTGGGTTATGTTTGGTAAGGTAAATAAAAAGTGTTTTTTCGGGCCGAAAAATTAATTTTATTGAAAAACCGATTGTATATTCGTGTTCAACATTAAAAAAAATTAAACAATATTTGTTGATAAATTTGAATTTGAAAGAAGATGGTATTTTAACTGTCAAATAAAAAACTATTTTTTTATTTTTCGGTAAAAAGCGAAATTTCTGCGGCTAAAATCTACCTTCTCAAGAATTATGAACTAATATTTAACAACTTTTTCAATAAGAAATCGTATTTTCAGAGGCGTATAGAAAGTGTGTAATTACCCATTAAATATAAATTAAAATCCAGAAAGAGTGTGGATTGTTTACTCCACGTAATACGAGGACTAGCTCAGTGTCTCCGCCTGGGGTTATTGGGGTGGAAGGGAAATGTGGCTGACAGCACTCTTGTTGTTTTCCACGCTCAGGAAGTTTTAGGAAATATTTAATTTCTGAGTGGTTGATGTTTTAAGACCCTTGACAATTATATCAATTGTTAATTTTCATCCCTCTTTACTAATAGATATATTTTCTTCATTATATTACAACACACAATAAAAGTAAAAAGTAAATTATTATTCACTGAGAACTTTCACTAGACTTTATTGTTTTCTTCCAGCGATAATATCCTAGATTGTCTTCTTTCTTCACTTCTTTCTTCAGCCTTAATGCACGGTAAAACTATTTAAAGTGTCCTTGTTCAATTTTATCTTTATTACAAATGTCGTGTTTTTGCGAGTCAATCCAAACAACGGATCATACAGTTACAGAGTGCCCCTGCGTTATTTTACGGAGGGATAAGCCAGTACAAACAGAATCAGTGAGACATGTCTTAAATGGCTCGATGGATTGGACTTAGCTTTGTGACAGGAGATCAAATTACATTTTTATTCAATTAATAATATCATAACTTTTGGATTTTTATTTAAATTATACATTTGTTTTTACAATTAAGAAATGGTAACTGACAACAAATCATACGATAAATACCAAAATAAAATGAAAAACTTAATTTAAAATGTTAAATACATTTTTTTTACTCTCAATGAAATGCAAATAAGTGCACTATAGATTCTGTTGTTATTCTATTTTATTTCTTTGAACGCTTGAATTTTAGTTTAGATGTAACCTTAAGTAGAACCTAAAATCAGACTACTTTCTACGTGGTGCCATTTTCTCTTGATTTTGTATTAGCCTTCTACTGTAGAAAAAATTCATATAACTGTTGATTAATAATTCTTGGTGCGTATTATAATAATATAGATTAATTTTTATTTTGATGAACTCGAAAAATATCAAGCTGTGTTCTATAATGTAATGAATGAGTAATATGATGATGTAATATGTAAAAATGAAGTACGGGTGAATTTATGTATATAAATAAAAGAGAAAATAAAAGGTATTAAAAATATTTATGAATCCTGGACGTTCAGTTTATTAAAATAGAAACATAGAAATATTTACTTTTGAAGGATGTTTAAGTGTGGTGGACACTCCAAGAGTTGGAGCCATCTGTGTCTCGAGACAAGTGGAAACGATCCGTCATTGTTTTAATAAAACAAATTCACCTGACAGCCACTATTACTCGAGCGATATTTCACCCTCTTCTTATACTAGAAGACATAACATATCTTGCGACCTTCCTCCCCCTCTATAATGTAGTGGACGTTCCAAGAGTTGGAGTCATCTGTGTCTCGAGACAAGTGGAAACGATACGTCATTGTTTTAATAAAACAGATTCACCTGTCAGCCACTATTACTCGAGCGATATTTTCCCCTCTTCTTATACTAGAAGACATAACATATCTTGCGACCTTCCTCCCCCTCTATAATGTAGTGGACGTTCCAAGAGTTGGAGTCATCTGTGTCTGGAGACAAGTGGAGACGATATGTCATTGTTTTAATAAAACAGATTCACCTGTCAGCCACTATTACTCGAGCGATATTTTCCCCTCTTCTTATACAAGAAGATATAACATATCTTGCGACCTTCCTCCCCCCTCTCTAATGTAGTGGAAGTTCCAAGAGTTGAAGCCATCTGTGTCTCGAGACAAGTAGAGACGATATGTCATTGTTTTAATAAAACAGATTCACCTGTCAGCCACTATTACTTCGAGCGTTATTTTTCTCTCTTCTTATACTAGAAGACATAACATATCTTGCGACCTTCCTCCTCCTCTCTAATATAATCTATCTTTTCCTCAAAAACTACAACTGACAGCAATTCTGAATTAACAAACACTCAAGTGGCGTATAACATTAATTACATGTTTCTCCTGATTGTGGATATACAATAATAATTATAATACATAATAACTTGCTAGTGGCCTTGACTAGATGGTTCTCACGCTATCGTAAGATAACGGCGTCAAGCAACATCGAGCGTTCTTGGATGGGAGAATGTCTGAGCGATCCCGTCCTTGCAGGCAGCACGCCTGCCCGGTCAATGGTGGTGGTTTTTATTTACAAGAAAATTAAGAATTTTTATGTGAGCCGTGCGTAAACATAAATTCTGTCAAGGGTATAAAACATAAAAACAAAAAAATTATCATTTTGTAGATTATTTATACATTTAAAGGGTTAGAGAAGCGTAGCTTATAACCTAAAATAATTTTCAAAACAGTTTAATCATGAATTGCCTGTTCTTAGTCATGTGTTTAACTTCTTACACATTACTTGGGCGAGTTAATTTACCCTTCATACATGGGTTTTTATGACACTGTAATGATTCACGTGGAAGTCCGTCACGTTTGCATCAAAATGATTCACCCACCCACCGTAGATTATAATAAATAAGTTGAATTCATTTTTAAAAGTAAATCGCAAGTTTGTAGTTGTGCAAAATGTACGTATATCTTCAGTTTACATTTGGAAAATTAAATTTCATTATATATTATAGTTGTTTTTACTTAATACATTTTTACAGTGTAGTATCAGACAATGTAAAGAAACGCCGTATTTTAAATAAAATAACATAAATAAGAACATTATTTACTATAAAAAAAATAACAGGTGATAAAAAGCAGTAATTTTAAAGAAAATATATAACAAACATTGTTTTTTTCTTCAAATAACGTTCTTCTTTATATTAAAAATATGTAGTTTAAAGCAAGGCGTTTCTTTATATTGCCTGCTACTACATTAATGTTGTGCTAAGTGAAAAATACATTAAAAATAGTACTGTAGTTTGTAAAACACAAACAAATAAAGATAAATAAAACATACGAAAATAAGGGCTGTAACTGTTAATTGGCACAGACTTTCCCCCATATTAAATACTAAAAAATCAAATGCTGGAAATTACCAGTTTTATTCCCAAATGTGTTTTTTTGTCATAACTCAAAAACTATTCAAGTTAGAGACATATTTTTAATAACATATTTAAAATTGTAATTCAAAATTTTCCTGAAAATTTAATTTAAATCGTTTGAGATATTTTTGAGAAAATTCCATTTTTGTATGTCTATATAAAAAATAAATAAAATTTCCAAAAAGTGAAAAAATTGTCTGGAGAAATTGGTTAAATACACATACATACCAAATATCATAATAATTGATCCATCAGTTTGGTCTCCAGCGAACTGCATATACACACAGACAGACACAGATACGAACAGACATCAAAATGTAAAAAAAAAAAAAAAAAAAAAAAAAAAAAAAAAAAACACTTTTTAAGTTCAGGGGATCCTAAAATGAATTTTTAGACCAACTTAAAAAAAACGTTTTTTGGACGATCACAATACTTTCTCTATGCATTTGGAGAAAGTAAAAATCCACAAATACACAAAAGATAAGGAAATAGTGTTTGTTCCACTCTGATAACCTATTTTGGGGATGATTGGAGAAGTTAACCATCGCAGAGTTACCGGTGTAATTGTGTTTGGCCTCTAGGTGGCTAAAACATCGACCGAGAGGTTCATTTCTAATTAGTGGACCTAATTTAGTTTACAACCACCTGAAAAAGATGGTCAGCTTTTAACACAACATCTTAACAAAGAAGACGTACAAGAGCCATTACGAGTTCTTGAGAAACGTCCTTTGACATCATATTTAACGATATTACGGTGCAAAGACACATTAACGTATTGTGGAATTTTCCTCTAAACTAGAAAATTCGTTGGTTGTAATAAAGTTTCTATAAAGTCACTGATAGATGAAGAAAAACAACAGGAGTTCAGTGCTGTAGATGCTCAACATGTAATACACATTTAAATCAACTGTCTGTTTTTAATAAACACAAATTAAAAATACTTTCTTTAGTCTCTATTACCCAAAACGTTGTAAGCCTATTTTTATTTCTTATCAGTTATTAATTTTCTATCTAAAATAACTATTTTTCATGAATAACTTTTCCCAAAGTAAAATAAAACTTATTTAAATCACAAAAGAAGGTAATAATTGATTTTTAAATGAATGTTATTTGATCGTAGTTTTATACTTGTCTGCAAAATAATGTTTGAAATAAAATAAACTCATTTTGTCTCTATGCTAAAAGTATTCTAGAAAAGAATCATTTAAAATTTTATGTAATGCAAACATTAACCAACTTAAATATACGTAAGTTGTTTGTTATTTTATTTTAAGTATAAAAATGGTAAAGTTAACTTTAATTAAAATACCAGGAAAATGATTTAATATATTAAATTTAACTTATAAGAAATAGTAACCAATTGTGCCTAAATATTAGTTTTTTATTTTCCTATCATTTGCATTAAATTATAAAAATGTTAAGCTAATTTTCTCATTAAAGTATTAACAAAACACTAAGTTCTGGAATTGATTCTTAAACTTATCTTATTTTAATCTTATCTTAATTTATCTTATCTTAATCTTATCTTAATCTTATTTTATCTTAATCTTATCTTAGTCTTATCTTATCTTAATCTTATCTTAATTGTTTAGTCTCTTTTAAGAGAAGAACTAAACAATTAAACAATTAAAATCACTCCACAAAGTGGCTTTTGGAATGACAACAGTTAACAGCTCTTTCATTGTTGATTAAACAATGAACGAACTAAGTTTGGAATTATATTTTGAAGCTTTTATTTATCACTAGTTGTTTAACATTGCCGTTTATCCTCGGGTGTAACAGTTGCAAGTTGTAAATGTGTTTAATTTACTAATAAATTCAACAAAATCTTCTAAGTATATCCAGAAATGACCCAAGAGCCAAGGTCATATAATGTAAGAAATAAAATAATAATAAATTATATTAAGAAAAAGTAACAATTGTTTTTATAATTGCTCGCCAAGCAACAAATAAGTACAGTATATGTCAATAATGCTTCATGCTCCTTTCTGAAGGGTCGGGTCAACTGCCAAAGGCAAGGCTAAAGTTTGTGAAATGCTTGACGAAAAAGACATAACGCCTAATAGGCAGCATGCTGTACGTGTCTTTCTTGGCAGAAGTAGGCCGTCTTGAAAGCAATATTTGACGATTTGACGAATATGAACAGTTTTTGAACGTTTTACACAACTAAATTGAAAATCTTGGATGTTAGTATGATTTGACAGAATCAGAGATGTTATTTTATCTGCAAACGATTAAGTTCCGAGAAAAAGATTTTATTCGATTCATGATCAATCATATTTTTTTAATCGAATTAAATAAGTTCCAACACTGCTCTAGATGTTGAAAAAAAAAAAAAAAAATTGTATTTGTTATCGCTAAAATCAATTCTATATACTGATTATTATCAGGTAATCATCCCTTATTACATCAGATAGGACAATGATCTAACCATATACTAGAATAATACAAAATCTAGAATAATTATAATAATAAAATAATAATAATAATACTAAAATAATAATAATAATAAAACAATAATAATAATAAAATAATAATAATATTATTATTGACATTGTATAACAAGCAAAAAAATATAAATATTACTTGACTAAATTTTAAAGTAAATTAAGTACACAATCTTGTGTGAAATACTTAAAACATCATTAGCGATTAAAAAAATTATAACAAGTTTTTACAAAAATGTAATTGAAACTAATATTGCTGAATTATATTTGTATTTATAAACTATTATAAATATAACAAGTATATTTATTGAAATATTGTAATTAGCCAAAAAAAAGAATACTAAAAAAGATTGTTTGTTATGCTAAATTAATTAAAAATATAAAGGTTTATTTTTAAAATACTAATTAAACATTTAATGGCAATTAGAGCTATTAATTTAGTATTTTTTCTGTCCAAATTATTTTTTTTTCAGTTTTGGTACTGTTCCAATTAGGATACCACTGACATCGGTGCAATACTTAGGGGTATTATATTCGGTGATACACTTAGTTTTCTCATAAATTTTCCTAGTGTACTTTCACTTTTTGTGGTTTTTGGTCAATTCAGAATTTAAAATTAGTATCGATATTAAATAATTTTTTAAGATGTCTCTTTAACTTTAATAATATTACATTTTAAAAATTCATTCCGTACAGTTTTGAACAGGAGTCTAGTACTCGTACATTTGACGACTGAGTGACCCGTGGAGTTGGGGAGTAATTAACTTGAAGACTTTAGCAGATCCCTTAAGCCCTTTAGCTGTCCTTACGTCGGCGATTTGCATGTTATTAGCAAGTAGCAGTTCACAATAAATGAAGGGCTCACGTCTTTTGAGGTACAATAATATGACAATAAGTCATTAAGTGTTGAACGATTATATGTATTGTGGTTAGTCGGCACAGAAACTACGTGCAAAGTTTGAGGGTTGTTTTCTAAGGAACTAAAATAAGTATGAAAAATATAATCGTACCACTGTTTTCCTCGTTTAATTGTACGTTATAAATATATGCATTTTTAAATTTTAATTAATTTAAAAAAAACTATTATCCTAGTTGGAATAAAAAAGTACCTGAATTTTAACTACTTTATACTGTACATCAAGTTTAAATCGTTATTACTAAAAAACCCGTTAATGTACCGTAATTATATTTTAATAACTGGTTGATAGGAATGTTTTGTATAAGTTTAATTAATTTTAGAATTTTAAATCTTCAAGAAAAAAAGTTTTTATCGATTTCCTGAAACATTGTTTTCTTGGCTTTTAGAGGTCACACAATTCATATGTATAAGTAAATGCAATGATTTTAAATCGATTTAAATCAGTTTAAAATAATTTTAAATTGATAATTTAAAATTACTTTAAATTAATATGAAATCACTGCATCTACCTACGCATATAAAAACAATGTATAGTAACGATACATGTCATAAGGATTACAACAAGACCAAGTAATTAATTATGCGATCTCTAAAATCAAGAAAACAATTTATTCATTTTTAATCCAGTTGGAGTTGGTGTCTATCGCCGGCCGGCAAATGTGTTATTTTAATATGTTTAAATGTTTTTAATGTTTTTAGTGTTTTTAGTGTTCTAATGTAAATAGTGACGTTTTTGAAAAGCCTGATGATGAAGCTCTATGCTTCGAAATGTACATAGCAGATTATGTTTGAAGAACTGTTGACAGAAAAAAAGGTAATTTAACCAGTATTATTTCTATAAGAAAACAATGTTTCAGGGAGTCGAAATGAACTTTTTTCTTGGAAATTCTAAAATTGATCAAACTTATACAAAAAATTCCTATCAAGCAGGTATTAAAATATAAATGCGATACATTCACGGGGGTTTTAGTAATAACGGTGCATACGTGATGTACAGTTAATTCCGGTTCTTTTTTTGTTCCAACAAGGATAAAAAATATAAAAAAATGTTATTAAAATTTAAAAATGCATTTTCATAACGTAGAATTAAACGAGGAAAACAATGGTATGATTAGATTTTTCGTAGGTCTCTTAATTCTTTAGTAAACAACCTTTAAACTCGGGTGCACATAATTTTTGCGCCGGCGGTAGTAACTTGGGGAAAACTTTGTGTAGAGATGGTATGCGATTAGGTTCTATACTCGGTCTGGGGTGTACGTGTTGGGTGGTGGTCAGGGTAGATTTTGTGTGTGGGAGAGTTTTGAGTATCAGGTTTGTCAATTAGTTGAAAATTAGACCAACATTATGTGGTTCAGACTCCACGTAAAACTGTGGGTTCCATAGTTGCTCTAGCTATGGGCTATTAATAATTGACCACCTCCACCGAGCAAAAGTTAAAGTCAGTTGGTTTCAAGACTACACAGGGCATCCATCTCACACTCATCTAACCATTCATACCCTTCAAGTGAGAAAAAAAAACAAAAAAAAAAAAAACAAAAAAAAAAACAAACAAATACACAGCTGCTACACAAACAAACCACAACGTATCACTCACAATCAATATATATGATTAAAAAAAATGTTCGTTACATTATATTTATTGGATATTTGATATAATATTTTTCCCATTAAATATACGCTTAGTTAATATTAGATTGAGTTATTGAATCTCCCTCTTGTTTATCCACCAAACGTAATATTGGGTTATCTGATCTAACATCTACAAGGACCAAATCTTTTGAAAGTCTCCATTAATCAAGAGGCAAGCCGTACTTTGAGCCCCCTCTAATTTCTTCACAAGACGTAATATTGGGTTATCTAATCTAACATCTACAAGAGATCAAATCTTTTGCCGGCTAGTCTCCATTAATCAAAAGGCAAGCCGCACTTTGAGCTTCCCTCTAATTTCTCCACCAGACGTAATATTGGGTTATCTAATCTAACATCTACAAGAGACCAATCTTTTGCCGGCTAGTCTCCATTAATCAAAAGGCAAGCCGCACTTTGAGCTTCCCTCTAATTTCTCCACCAGACGTAATATTGGGTTATCTAATCTAACATCTACAAGAGACCAAATCTTTTGCCGGCTAGTCTCCATTAATCAAAAGGCAAGCCGCACTCTGACCCCCCCTCTAATTTCTTCACAAGACGTAATATTGGGTTATCTAATCTAACATCTACTAGGACCAAATCTTTTGCCGGCTAGTCTCCATTAATCAAAAGGCAAGCCACACTCTGACCCCCCCTCTAATTTCTTCACAAGACGTAATATTGGGTTATCTAATCTAACATCTACAAGGACCAAATCTTTTGCCAGCTAGTCTCCATTAATCAAAAGGCAAGCCGCACTTTGAGCCTCCCTCTAATTTCTTCACAAGACGTAATAATGTGTTATCTAATCTAACATCTACAAGAGACCCAATCTGGCACCGGCTAGTCTACATTAATCTAAAGGTAAGACGCACTTTGATCCTCCCTGTAATTTCTCCAGATATAACATCTATTCAAGGCTGCCAGGGGGTGCGGGGCGCATGCGCCGGCTCTCCCGCGCGCTCAGTCCTGGCTGTGCCGCGCTCGCCTCTACTTACTGAGTACCGCAGTGCCATCAGTATTTGGACATTTGTTCTATTTTAATTTAGGTAAGTATTTTTAAATTTTATTAATTTTATTATATGTTTAAAATTACTTTAATTACTTTTAGTTTATACTCGAACAGAAGACTTGTTTTATAAAAATTAAATATATACAATGAATTAAAGGAAATAATCAATCTTTAAAAATTAACTAAGGAAACACTGATATAAAATAAAATTGATACAAGTATGTAATAATAAAGGCAATTCAAATTATTTGTGTGATACAGATAATTTATTTAATCTAACAATATAGTCTAACAAATATAAGATTTGTTTAATCTAACAAAATAAATATTCAATTGTTGAAATCAGACAAAATTTGTGTTAGTTTTTCGATATTCAATTTTAAGATGGAGTTCTTACTATTATTTACATTAAATTAAATTTGAAACAATTGTTGTTTCAACCAGCTGACCAGAATAGATGAAAAAAAATCTTTTATGTAGTTTTTATATTTAATACTTAAAAAAAAGAAAAACAATTTTAAATTTACCCGATAATCTGATATATAATGAGGTTGTGTTATTTATTAAAATAAAAATTTCTCAACAGAATGACCACTTGTACATATAAAAAGCTCAAATGAATTTGAAAATGCAAACAAATAACCGTAAATATATTTATTTCTGTAGAAATTGATATAATTTCATTTTACACCATGAATCAAAATTTTATGAAACACAAATAAAAAATATTTTTACTAAAATATCTAGATTGTCACATCAAGTAGGATGTAACGTTTTGAATGAATCACATATGTCCTCTTCAAAGCAATTACTCTTTCTGTACTTACTGTGTAATGCCCATATTACAATAACTTAAATAAAGTTCATTTTTCATCAAAGAAAATCATCAGTGAGAGAGAATTATTATTACAAAACATTTCAAAGTCGTTAAATATTGATTTGGCGACTATAATTTATAATAATATTACTGTATTAAAAAGATAAACATTTATAACATTTTGAATTTTGAAAATTGGTTTATAAAATGTCCATTTCATATTGTTTTGTATTGAAAAAAAAGGTGGCATTATGTTTGTAGTGTTAGGTATGAAAATAAAATTTTTTGTTGTCAATTCCTTTTGCAAATTCAATTTCGCAGCCTCCAGTGTCAGTCCACTTGAAACTGTTTCAGGTATTTGGGAGTTGTTACAATTCTGTGTACTCTATTTTACACAACACAAAACTTTATTTTATATTTTATGAGTGTTTATATAAATACAAACAGGTAGATGTATTCTTAAAACATAGGAATGATTTTTACGATTTTCAGATTTGAAAGGAAAGATAAATATTATACAGGATATAATTAAAATCCTGGAATCACACATTCTGGAATCGCTTTTCGTGATACATAAACTGTGTCTACATAATAAAGGCACATAAGGTTTATTAGGAGTGCATATACGTAAATATCATGTATTTAATAGTAAACATATTCCTTGTTAAAAGGAATGTATAACAATTCGTAAAAATTACTAAAAAAAGTTCTTCAGTATTAATTTATGTATGGAAATCAATAAATTGTTCACAATTGTAAATTTACAAACTAATTGTGAATTAAAGATAAAATAAATGAATTTGAATAATGCATTTTCTTTGGTAAACAGTGTTATCTCGGGATGATTTACTAAATTACAAAATAATTTCGGGCTAGTGTTTTTGATTTATGAGGTTGAACTTAATGCATAAAATAACTAAGCGAAATTTTAATTTTAAGCCTTATTTGGAAGAGTATAAAATTAAATTTACTTGAATATAAATTGTAAATGGATATCAGAACATCTATAAAAGATGTTATGGGAACATTTCCGGTAAGTTGAAGCAAGTCGTTTTTACTCCTTTCGTCGTAAACCATTTTATTCTTTATGGAAAATAAAAACAAACTCGAAATACCTTAAGTAGGCCATAACAAAAATAGTTTACATCTCTGAGATTTTTATTACAGACAGCTTCGAGTAGTAAACTCTCCCTTTAATAAGACGCTACAGATATGTACCATCTTCAACAATTTTATAATTGTAATAACATTTCGCTTACAAGTTCAATGTAAGTTTTTATTATCAATTCACGATTGATGTTAAATTTTTGAAACACAATTAATAGACTCAACATAAAACAACACGTTGTTCTTCTATTACTACCGGATAGAAAACACCACAGAAAAAAACTTTTTTATTTTAGTACTTTGGGATGAGAAGGTTTTATAAAATTGATGAAACAACTAGACAATACTTTTGACTTTCCTCAAAAAGACATTTAAAGAATATAAACATTTATAAGCGATCGATGAAAATAGTAATTTATGTAGTATAAAATATGAAATAAAATAAAATAGAAAAATATATGTGCAAGAGGATTTCAAATCATCAAATAACTTATTTAATAATTTAATTCAACTAAAACATTATTATTTCGTTGATAGTGGTCATTACATTAATCCACTCAATAGTCTACACGTGAAATTACGTAAACAAATCAGTAGTAATTATAGACAAGTGATGAGAGAGGGAGTGGGATATATATATATATATATATATATATATAAAAAGAGAGAGAGAGAGCGGGGGAGAGAGAGATAGGGAGATAAGGAGAGGGAGGGAAATGAAAATGAAATAAAAATGTCTTTATTAAAGGGCGAAGTTAGGACTGTAGAGTCCTTTTCTAACACTTAACCCCAAGAGGGAGGGTAGGGGAGAGAGAGAGAGAGGGGGATATGGAGAGAAAGGGGGAGAGGCAGGGAGAGAGGCAGGGAGAGAGGGAGTGTGAGGGAGAGAGACGGAGTGATGAGGAGAGAGGGGGGAAGAGGGGGGAGATGGGGAGAGGGACGGAGGATGAGAGGGAGATAGAGAGATGGGGGAGAGGGAGATAGGGGAAGGGAGAGAGAGGGGGGAGAGGGAGATAGAGAGGAGACAGATATTACACCTAAGAACACACAGTGTGAAGCCCAAACAGCTGGAAGCTATCTGGAACAGTGATTGTGTGTATGCACTGCGTGTGTACGTGTGTGTGTAATTGCTATATATTTGCTGTAACCAATCTGTCCCAGACACACATAAACCCTATTGTAATCACCCATGAATCTGCTGCATTAAAATAATGTATATTATATAAAAGGCAAAGCCCTGGCTCACTTATCACTAACTCTCCAACTACCCATGTACTGGTGGTAGAGAGCTGAAATTTTGTACACTGTTTATTTAGTTTTTCAATAGGACAAATACAATATTATCATCTTGATAAAGTACTCCTAAGGGGTAGAAACCATCCCCAAAATATTGTTCCATACGGATAACGTTGGGTTGGTTTAGTAAATTAGTAACTGCTTTTTTTGTAAATAAATAAACATATCTATTTTGAATGTTTGACATTATACTATTGATACATTTTAATGTTTTTAATGAGTTTAATCTTCAGCTATTATACAAACACGAATGAAATGAACACGTTTGAAATAGGCTCAGTAACATAATTGGGTGTTTATTCTAATAAATAGATAGCAACGCAAGTAATGTGAGTGAGATACTGTAAATAAATTTAATATTGTAATTTTATGTTATACAGTTAAAATACTATTATTTTTAGTTAAAAGTCACATGCCGGGGGCGAAGGCCGGTGTGTATTGAGCGCAGCGACCGTCGGTGTCGGCATGCGAAGTGTGCAGGGGTGTCCACTTGTAACTTATATTTAAAATGAAACTAAATCGTTTGACTGAATTGTCATATTATTAATTAACTGTTACGATGAATTGTATTTTGTTCAATTGTTGTGCTGGTAAAAATATAAATATATAATTTTCATTGAAACCAATTGTAAAACCAATATTCTTAACAGAAAAAAACTTAATAGTTTTTTAACTACAAAGAATATTTACAATTAGTTGTCAAACTATTCTGAGATTTGCGTACATTTTATCTAAATGCACTTCGTAAACACTCATTGGTTGTAGTACTTAAAAATACTTTGTTACAATTGATAAATAAGAAATGTATGGAGATTGTAAGCGATAGGATCTACGCTCAATCCTCTTAATAACAACATGGCGTCCTCTCAATGGTTGCCATCGACTTGGATAATAATAGAGAAGTCTGGGGTCATGTTGGGTGGTAGTTAAGGTCCAGATGTTGTGTAGGAGAGAGATCTGAGTATCAGGCTTGTCAGTTAGCTGAAAATCACACCATCACTATGTGGTTCGGATTCCACGTAAATCTGTAGGTCACTTAGTTGCCCTGGCTATTGGGGTATTAATAAATTGCCTTTTCTGAGCGTTAGTCGAACTCAGTTAGTAACTAAGCTACACAGGTCATCCACACTCATCCTTCAGTCACGTACTTTAATAAATGGCTCTTCCAAAGGAAGAGTCGACGTTAGTAACAATGACTACACTCGTTCATCTACACTCATCATACTCATCCTCTCCTCTTATTCGGCAATTGCTCTACGATTGGAATCTTAGTAATAATTAATAAATAGCTACATAAACTGAAATTATAAGTTTCATAGAAAAGTTACCGTTCAAACTGATAAATGGTATTTAACTTTATCTAAGAACAATTATTTCATACATTTTTAAAAATAAAGAAACCCTATTAACGAAATAACACATCCGTACTCAACGAGAGCCGGGTTAAATATTGGTTTCCACCCACCTAGATTGTTCAAAACTATTACGTCAACCTCATCACATTACATTGTCAACACTGTTTATTCCAAACTACCTCCGCATATAAAAAATTCACACCCTTGCAGTTATAATACGTATAAAAAATGTATCAATATACTTTTTTGGTAATATTAATATACGTTTAATATACCAATATAATTGGTTGTTAGAACTGGGAAGAGATCATGTTAATTCATTTTTTTATTCACAGTACAGATAATATATCGCCCTGTTGCGTGGCTGCTGATTAATGTATGTACCCTTTTTTTCTTTTTTTACCTCTTGTCGTAAAGTGTGAGTGAGTAGAGTGTACGTGCGTATGTAGGGCTTGGATGTGTGTGTCTAAATGGGAGTTAATGCGAGTGTGTATGGAGTGTGAGTATGGTATGTTTATGTATCCAAATCTCTGTGAGATGGATTTTTTTAAATCAAACACGAGATTCCTCTAACTTATAAACATATGTTTAATGTTGACAATTAACAAAGTTTTTTACTATATAAATATTATTATTGTTTTTAAATAGATTCTTATAAACTGAATATCCTTTTCAAATCATTATAATTTAATTATTACAAATTTATTGGCTGATATAGAGCTCATTCCCCACCCACAGGCTGTAGCCCATGTGGGGAATTTTTCAAGTTATTTTTTTCATATGTATTCTTTATTGTATTAGTAATTTATACTGAAATAAACGGATTTTCATTTCATTTCATTTTTTCATTTACGCTTTGGTTGCTAAGGGCGAGTTTGTATTCTTTAGGAATGATGAACAAGTTTACTACGTTATCAAGGGATGGCAGTCTCTACCCATTAGGTGGCAACAACGCTCAGCTTCATTTGAGCTCTTGTTCATAAATTTAATTTAATTTAATAATATTTAATACATTTAATTTCATTTCACCACTAACCAACTAGGTAAAGTAAACGGTAAAAACACAGCAAACATAATAAACAAATAAAAATACTGAGTGATAGAGAAAAGTGGTTAAAATGCATCTAATAAAAAAAAACATATTTTTAACTTATTCGATATAGTATTTTTTCCTTATCCTTTTCACGAAACAGATATGTTTTCCATTAGTAGTTTGTGTTTATATAAAAACGTACTTAAGAGTGTTCATCCAGGCACCCTCTCGAACGCTCCAAGGAATTAAGTTCTAGATTTCATGCAACTGTTGCTAGGAGTAGCAAATAGCCTGCCTCACTAACACACATAATACTTGTTTCCCTCCCCCTCTCTCCCTCGCTGTCCTCGCCTGTCCACCGCACAAATTGTACAAAAGTGCAGAGCTTCCTCATTTATAGTAAACTAGCAATAGAGTTAAAAAAAGATTTGATTAATAGCTTATACTGTTTCAGGTAACGCTAACTAAACAAATTTTAACTTATAAACTTTACAGATGTCATCTAGAAAATAATATTTGTAGTTAAATAAAAAAAAAAAAAATCTCCATGAATGTAGAACAAAAGAAAATCCTCAACGTATTTATAACTTATAAGAAGAGTAAAACTTGTAATCATAATAATTTTAAAACTACTTTTTTTACTGAACACACTTGATGTTCAAATTGATAAAGTGGTGATTATCACAAAAATATTAATCTGATGAGTGGTTTCAAAGAGCCGAATCTTAAAAAAAATGTAACATTTCTTTAAAATATTCTTAAAAATAATATTGTTATTAATTCCCAAAAGGAAAATTAAGAAGTGTTAACAGTTTTGACTATTTTCAGTGCATTTTAAGACAGGTATTCTAACTTTTACCACTTTCAAAATATTTAAACTTATCTTATGGCATAATCACGAGCCCTAATAAATAAAATAGAATAAAAATGTAGAATTAGGTTTTAGTTAGGCTAGATTTAAAGTATACAAAGAGTGACATTTGCAATATAAATAAAACTAGTAGATTAATTAAACTTTTTGTCATAATTCATTATCAATTTTGTTTTTATATTTATTATTTGAAACGAGAAGCACGTAGAATAATTAATTACCAATATTACTAAAATATTCAGGATTGAAACGTCTGTTATAATTAACTTCAGTAAAACTGGATTAAACTGTCATGACAACAACTGTCTAAACTTTTAGTAATAACAGGGATGAGTTTTCAGTTTTTAAATACAGGTATTGAAACACATTAATTTTTTTTATTTTAAAACCAAACCTATGGATTTATTTTATCTCACATAATCATGGAATATCAGTATTTAAATTATAATTCATATTTTAAAAGGCTTTATCTCTTTAACACCCGTAGTTGTGAGTGAAAATAACATGATATTACTCATTCAGAAACATTCATTATGTGTGAGGGTGACCTTCTCAAGGCTTACAAGAGGCTGCCTCAGACAAGTGCGCATCCGTAGCGCGCAGGTAGCATTTTACGTCATAGGACGACCTCAGCTGTGATTTTTCTACCTTCACTGCTGTAAAAATACCGCAACAATGAAAAACATCTGATATTCTTCATCTTGATGACACCACAGACTGCATTGTTTAATCGTTAAATTGTTAATTGTTTAATATTTAAAAACATTAGTATTATCTTATTTGATGTAAGTGAATGATTTTTAATATTTATATTATTTATTAGTGAATAGGTAAATACACACGAAAAAAATGTATTTACCACTTTAAATTACACTACAAAACCAGAAATTTGATTAATTCTAAGATACTATCAAAAACAATACAGTAATTGAAGTTAATTAATAGTGGACCTACTGTAATAGTATGTTTAATTGGTCAGAGTGCTTTGTTGAGGTCGGCGTCTGACGTCACAACTCAGTTAGGCGTTGCTTATTCAGATCATATTCAAGTGAGCAGCCTGTTCCTCGTATGTATTATAGGAACCTTGGGACCTTTGCACCGAACCTATGTCTGTTATCTTGAAGATTACTGGTTGTTGCCTTATTTATAAATATTTAATTATAGTTTAATATTTACATTGTTTATCACAGAAATAAACACTACACCTACGAAATATCCTTTTTTTTTTAGATATACATGTACTAACTTCCACGCCCCTACCCTCCTGTTGTTACTACAGTTCTCAAGTTGATCACAGGGTGCATAATTAGGTCAGTGGCAACTCAAGTACTTAAAAATGCATTAAAGTAGTGCAAAACAGTAGCGGGACATAAAATATTTTATTTCATACTCAAACAATCAAAAATTCATTTTTAATTTCATAATTTTGCTCTTTTTATTCACATTGCACTTTTAAATAATCAACTATACGAAGTTGCATCATCCTAAGGTCTCTAATTGCTATGGTGAATGATAAAAAAGGCTCTGTTTGCTAGTGTCTATATATAATATATATATATATTTAAATATATATAAATAATACCTTATTTTAGCTCTTTGATAGAACACATTTTGGATCTTTTTCGTTAATTGACTACTACTACTTTTTTTGTTTCCATTTGTTCACTACCACTTGACAAATATTCTATTACACTAAAAACTGTTCCCAATCATTTTTACGTCCACTGTGGTATTCCTTATCCGCTAGGAATCCGATATCGCTGGCCTTATCTTATCGCTTTCCAAGAACTTACACACGGAGAGCGCATTCGGCGGTAAGTCAATGATTGGATTTACCAGTTATTGATCAACTTTAGTAGCCACCTGACCTAACCTAACTTATCCTAACCGTAATTGCTATAAAAAAAATAATGGCAGTGAAGGAACGGAAAATGTTCCACATTTTAAATTAATTTATGAGTACACATATAGAGTATAAATAATATTTGTGCCAAGTTTCATGATAGCCTTATAGATTTTACGAAACTGTTATCATTTAATAGATGCAATTTAATATCGTCAAATGAAATCCTATATTTTTATTTTACAATATTCTGAGGTTTTTGTAGTTTTTAATTATTAAATGTTTTATTTAACCCTTTTGTTCCATTAGGGTGTACGCAGATACATCCTGGTGAAGAAATCGTGTTCATACTTAAATTTTGTATTGTTATAACAAAATAGAAACTATTATTTGAAGAGATTGCAAAAACAATTTTAAGTATTTTTCTGGATCATCTTTTTGACTATTTTAGATTGTTAATAATTTAGGAAATACGTACCTTATCTACCGATTTGAAATCAATCGAACCAACCTCAGTTCCAATTCCTGAGCTAAGAGGTATTTAAGTAAAGAAATAATTTTAAGTAGAAGTGTCAATAAACCTTCAAAGTTAATTATTAATAATAAACACTATATTTCACTAAACGAACTTGTCTCTAAGCCTTTAGCAATAAAATAATCAAAATAAAAAAGGTTTAAAGTTAAAATGCTTATATTAATCTCTTTAGCAATTTAACATTTAATACAATGTTATATACCAGAAGACGCATTCAAGTGTAGAAGTACGATTAAAAAAGAAGAAACAAATTTAAAAAGCAGTAAAGAGCAACGCATTTTGGTTGAATTAAGATTCAAAATATTGAAGTTAAAAATTTTATGTGATGGCTACTTCTAAGTCTACATTTCGAATAATTTGTTTAAAAATATTTATATAACATGTAAGAACATAAATGCTTCTGTCACATATTGTTACTATTTGGATTTTGATTGATTTCCTTCGAAATGCCTCTTTCCCGCGAGGAAGAAACATTCTTGATTGATAGGGTCTTGTCAAGGAAACAAATCACTTTGTTATGGTTTAAGTTAATCTTACTGAGTTTATTTATGGATTAATAACAGAAGCAAATTGTTAAACGAGTAAAAGTACCTTAGGTTGGCAACAAATTATGTTTGTAAAATGTATTTATTAAAAATAAAATATCATTAAAATTCTAATATGGTATAACTGTAGCAGGTGCCACATTTCTTGCACTTGTGTACTGTGTGTTCAGGAATACATACATTTCACTTAAAAAATAGTTTATGAGTCCAGGTAGAGGGGGGGGGAGGCAGGCATATCCAAACAAATAATGTTAAAATATTAGCTTCCATTTTAGTTATTTTATTTCAAGGCTGATGTTTTAAAAAGTAAAACTTTAAGTGCACTGAGGTAATTCTCAGAATTATTTTAACATCGTTCTAAAAAGAAATACATTTTGAAGAGACGATAAGTAGTACAACGAGCAATATCGTAGGATAAACACTTGTAGTTTACGATCCCCATTCTGAGTAGCAAGACGTATCCTGAGGAGACCAGGGATTATGGTATTTTTACCCAAGAGGTGAAACTACCACTTTGGCATCTTTCAGGAGTCAAGAATTGTTTATTGTTCTCCAGCACACATAGTCGTAATATTATACTCTAAAACCATCATTTGCCACTGTATACCAAGTATGTAGTGGTTGTACTTAATGGTGACCACTGTGAGGTCGTTTAAACATACCCCCTTTCTACGTCCTTAACGTTGGAGAATTTATTTACACAGTATCGTAGATCTGTAACCCAACTACTTGGGGACACATTGTTGGGGAGAATGTATGCGATAGGTTATATGTTTGGTTTTGTTAAGGCTGTTTGGTCAAAAAATTTTCGATTTTGTTCGATTTCAATTACTTAACATCATCTATTAAACGCCTCCCAAGTAGGTCGTTCATTAAAATTATGTTTTTAGTTATAAATACATCACCTCAAAGATGCGAATTCGGGCTTTCAGAACATCCAGAATTAAGAAACCATTTCCCCAATTATTCCCATATTTTAAAAACAGATCCTCACAGGACTGGTCTTTCTCATAAGTTATTTTAAATTGCCTACTTTTACTGCAAATTAGCTAATTTGATTTTAAACAATTAATGTTATATGTTTGTTTTTATTTATTACGACGAGAAATACTATGTCGTGTTTGGAATATTATGCTTTTTAATACTCGTATCATACAATTTATAAAATTGACTAACTTTATATACTCAACTTGTGGTTGTACTTTTACCCACATGTTATGTTACAATCCAATCGCTACACACACGTACAGCGAGACACAGCACCCGTACCCACAGGATCGCGCTTCAATAACTTCCTGCAATTATATAGACGGGGAGAGGTCGAGTGTCTATGTGTGAGCCACTCGCGGTCATACGTACAGCCAGTGCTACGAGCGGAATTCAGTTGTCCCTAATGCCGGCCGAACCACCTGAATATCAACACGGCTTCCGCTCAATGGTTGCCATGAATACTACTAGGAAATTTTGGGTGTTGGGTGGTAGTCAGCGTTCAGATGTTGTATAGGAGAGAGATCTGAGTGTCGGCTTGAATATTAGCCGTAAATAAAACCAATGCTACGTGGTTCGGATTCCACGTAAATCTGTGGGTCTCTTATTTGCCCTCGTTATTGGGATATTTTTAAATGCTCCTTTATGAGCTAAGTTAGCATTAGCTAACTCAGTTAATATCAGGACTACACAAGTCATACATAGACTACTCATTAATACTCAGGCTATCATTCATATTTGCCTTAAAATACTCGCATTTTGTGTCAGCATCTCATATCTGAATAATAATAATAAACGACTACTTGGTGCATGATGTAAACTAAAAAACTCACAAAATATCTAGTTTAAACAGTATATTTTAGAAATTATATTTGGAATTTTAGATACAGAATTAAGAGAACTAAAATGCTGATGACTGGTGCTGTAATTTGAAACGGTTATGTTCTAATTTGAACTGATTCAAACTACTTAAGTGTGAAAATGATTCAGGACATTAAAGCTCAGCGCCCCTACAATTACTACCCCGTAGTTTAGCTCCCTTAAGAGTCCTTGGTGATCCTGGGTTAATAGTATGAAAAGTAATATAGATACTATTTGTCACAATGATCATTATTATTTTTCATATTGAAATAAATTATTCTTATGTCACGAGTAGAATTAATCTATTCAAATTAACTGAATAATTGACAAAGGTAGTCGAGAGAAACGCGATCGAGTTTATCAAGTTTGCAGCTAAATGTGAGGGGTTGGCTGCCTGAGTGTAATAGCTTCCGTTCAGCCTCCAACAACGAGCTTGGCGATTGGTTACTCTGCAAATCACACTGTAATACGAGGCTCAAACACACAACTAGACTGCGGTTTCCTCTGTGGACAGACCACTACCCACGCTACATAGAGGCTTCGTACTTACAATAGGCAGGCTGTACCTCTAATTGATAAACAAATATACAACCACTTTGGAATTGGTCCACAGCAAATTATCTACAGATAGTAAATCAATATATATTCATTATTACTTACCTCTGTGAATTGGGCAACAAGCAACTTGCATGTTACATTTTGTTTATTTAGGCATTTCAGTAGCGGAGGGGCACCATTCCACCACTCAACCACCATATATTATGGGCGTAACTAACTTCCACTACAGCGTTTGGTTGTAAAAATAACTTTAGTAAACTATATGAGTTTAATTAACTGCTATTTGTTGTTTATAATTAATTATTATTTATTATGTTTTTTTAATTATTTGTATTAGTTGTTATTGGAATACTAAATAATGATTTAATTAAATTGTCCTAATCTTGATTAGTTGGTGTTAATCGAACCTTCCAATAGTCAATTATGCTAATGACGTGATAGGCGGAGCTTGTTATTGTTCTGTCAGCATCCTGGTTAACATGGCATCATTTAAATAGAATTACACAGTGGGGAAAGAGTAGTTATATGTACCACCTCCACCACTCAGTTCATCTATCTCATACTGGTGCTTTAAGTTGGTCGTGATCTAAGCGGCCTTTCTATAGTCATATCTTATTTAAATTTCGTTTTTATTATACCTTATTGTTTACCTTCAGGGAATAAAACAAGGAAGTTCCAAATTAGGTTCTATTTGGCCGACGATTTTTACCTCTGCTTGCCGAATTGGTTCGTTCTTCGCCACAACTAAGCAACATTTTTTAGTCTACCTATACTTCTTGGTGTATTCTTATTAGAAAACACTATGTTTCATAAAATATTTGTTTATCATGCAAACCTTTAATTTATCAACATCTTCATCATTTGTCAAAGTTTCAAAAAGGGATCAATTCGGTATTGTTCATTGAAAGCCCTACTAGGTTTACTTGTAAATTTTATATAAATGTTAGTGCAATACTGTGTATTTTGTCGTTATATTTATTGAATTTGTCAAGTCAAATTTCCGATTGGAGCTTAATCGTATATAAAAAATAATAATAGAAAAAAAGATTACCAGGACTCTTTGACTAACAATTTATTCTAACATCTTCATATATTCGGTCTTGTGAGCCCTTGTGGGGGAAAGGTACTTGGCACCTTTCCTAAATTTTAGGACAGGCCTGCACTCAACTACCACTTGGATTTAAATTTATGTATGAAGAATATTTATTTTGGTATAGTTTAGGGCTTCACTGAGCTAAGTGGAAAGTTTTGAGTTTTATTTCAATAAGTTGTCATAAAAAAATCAAATAGTAGAAAATATATTTGAACATTTCAGCTCAAAATTTCAACTCGTTCGTACTATTCGAATTATTATTTAAAGAAATTTAGTAGTTTAACTTAACTAAATGCATGCCAAGGGAACAATTTTCATTAAATACCTATGTTAATGAATTTAAGAATGTTAAAACTTTAAGAGTCAACTATTTAGTGATTAGTAGTAAGAATAATGTCTATTCGTAACAAATAATACGAGTTTCAAATAACTTAAATCGAATACTAAATGCCATGATAATTCATTTCCGATTCGAGTAATTCATTTCCAATGAATAATTTAACGAGTGCCAGTCAAACTGAAGAGAAATTTGTAATTTCTGTTTATATCTCAATATAAATTATATTTATATAAAAATTGAAAATATGCAATGAACTGATCCGTAGATATATCATTCAGAGTGGACGACAAAATGAAGGGAGTGTAAATAAATTTACTAATTATTCTGTAAATTAACTCAGTCCTTGACATCCAACACTCAGCAAGGAGACACGATCTGACCAATCACTAACCATAAGTCACCCTATCATGTGTTATGTATGTAGGGTGGGTGGGAGGGTCACTGTAAACCATAAAAGAGTAATATAAAACTATAAAGTGAAAGACGTATGCATTATGCATAGTACACACTAATATCCCTTCTTATATGGTAATATAAGACGCAATTTTAACTCAAAGTGTTGCAACAAAATTACATTGAAATATCCGTCGAATTGGCTGGCGTGACAAACAGCGCATTTCCCTCGTTTATTTTCTCTAAATATTTGCTTTATCAAGAATCAGAAACTCTTTATTTTAAACAGCAAATACGCCACATAATTGTGCTGATAAATATACAATAGCAATGCAATTATTCATATCTTATATATAAAAATGTATATAATCTTAAAAAAAATTAAAAGTAACGAAGAGTAAAAAGGAGGATAACTTTGACAGAAAATAAAAAATAAAAACTGTTCCAAAAAATAGCCAGGACATAAAATTTTGAACTTAAAAATTCATCGGCATTGCAGCAGCGTGTTTGGTTTGCAGCTCTTTGTCCCCCTTTCAACCCTTCACCCCAGTTTCTCTTTCCAGAGAGTCCAGAAATTAGAGTGTAGCAGTTTTGAGTCTCTGTAGACAACTACTTAAAAAAAGTTCTGTGTGCTAGCAGCATATTTATTGAGGCAGAAGAGACATGTCTTATAAATAAATATAAACCGACCTCATAATGTAAATGGAGGGAAACGTTAGTGATTGGTTCCCTCGAAACTAAATAAATATCGATTTGAGTTGCGTAGTGCTGAAAGAAATTGCAACTAATTTTTATTAAAGTTATAAAAAGTTTATTTTACTCTTTCAAATGCCGAAAGTTTAGAGTGTTTTAACTCTTTATTAACCAATATCTTTAAAAATACTAATCCAAAAAGGTTTTTAACATTTGTTAGTTTCGTATTGACATCTTTATTATGAATGTGTAAAAGTATAGATTGTATTCTTTTGTTTTGTAAAACTATTCAACTGTAGACATACTACCGATTTTCAGTCAAATGTTTCTACAGGCAATTATAAATTAACTGATACCTGCGTTGAACATGTCAAACAGTAATCAGTTTCCAGACCGATCAGATCAAGTGAATTCCAGCCTCGGAAAGGCCAGCTACTTGTCACATTTTCACTTTTAAAATTAGTTTTCATTTATTATTTATTCATTTATATGCAGTTCATATGAATATAACATTTTAATTTTATTCGGAAGCACAATAATAATACTACTGTATAATAAAACTAAATCGTAAATATCAAACATTATTAATTAATTAGACAAATGAATGTTAATAATTACTGATAACAACAAAACAGTAAATAAATAAAGAGAAATACCCAGACCCATTAGCAGACTAAACAATAATAAAAATTAAAAACATGAATCTACACAAACTTCTTTTAAATGAGTAGAAATACAATCAACAACATAAACACACTTAAATAGTGATATATATACTGTATATTAAATAAATAATAACCAATAAAAATTATAATAAAAGTATGAATATGACACAGTTTTATCGACTTAGAATATCATTTATAAACATAATTTTGATGCCTTAGGATAAGGCAGTAAAAGACTGGACAGTAGAACAATTAATTAATAAGAAAATAAAATAAATGAGTACTTGATAAGACTATACAGAAGTACTTTGAATGTGAAAAACTAATATGCAAAAGACAATACAGCTTTCGTAGACAAAGACTGAACAAATTATCTCTTATCCACTTTGTGAACAACTGCGTCAATGCCATTGAGGCTGGTGAGACAGTTGTCGGGTGTTTTGCTGATCTGCCTGAAACCTTACATTGTGTTGACACAAAAATCCTCGTTAAAATGCTTGCACCATTGGTGATAACAGATTCAATTTTGAACTGGTTTACCTCGTAGCTTTCTGAAAGATACCAGGTATCTCAAAATAAATTATGAAATAAAACCTCAAAACTAAAAGCTTTTTTACCATCACAAAACCTTGTTTCAAGTGGGGTCCCACAGGGATCAGTGTGCGGCTCTTTACTTTTTTTTTAATATATAACAATGACACAGCTGACACAGTCCCTCTTGGAAATGTTTTCCTTTTTCCAGATGACACCACTTTTGTTAGAAATGGTAAGGACATAGGAAAACTCTGAATTGAATTTTTGAGATGGTTAACTTAGCACAGCATTTCTCTGCTAATTGCCTTACGGTGAATGTAGAGAAAACTGGCTATGTATGCTTTCAAACCTCATAGAGAAAAAACTCTAAAAACAACAAAATTCCTGATCTGTATTTGTGAGAAAATCAACTCAAAATTTCAAACTGCATACTTTTTTGGGGTACAGATTGGCGGTGGTTTCCGATGGGATGAATAAATTACAAAACTTAAAAATGGAAGAAAGACTTTTTTCTTAGTCACACAAGTGACTAAGAAGAAAGACACACAAAAGTGACTTAGAAGAAAGAAAGAAAGAAACTCTTTATTTTGACAGTTCAACAACCGCATAATAGCGTCATACATTTGTTTTACAGTGTTTTTTTCCTTTTTAATTAAAATAACTTAAATTAACTTATCATACATACAAAAATGAAAAACAAATTTTCTTTGCAGCAGGTGGCCAATGTAAGCTTGATCCTTACGTCATAAACCCCCTGACGCTGTAGTGGCAGCTCTGAATCAACAAGTCTTTTAATGATCTTTTAAATTTGATTAAACTTGTTTCAGCCTTCAGTGATTCGGGCAGTGAGTTGAAGAGCCTAGAACTGCTGCACACTAACTGCCTTTCATAGAAAGTAGTTTTATGAGAGGGGATTGTAATGCTGTTATTTGTTCGGAGATTGTAACAACTTTGATTAGTTTTATGCTTTTGTACTATGTTCATGTTATTTTTAACAAAGAGAACAGACCTTTGTATGTAGATTGAAGGAAATGTCAGTATTTTGTTGTTTATAAAATATGGCTTACAAGAGGTCCTTCGCGAGAGATGAAACATCACTCGAATAGCTTTTTTTTGGAGTTTGAACACTAGATCTGTTCTCAGGTTCTCATAACCCCATATTTCGACACCATAGTTCAGATGTGGATAGACTAATCCATAATATACTGCCAATAAGGCAGAGGTATTCAAAGTTGAAGAAAGACTTTTTAGAACGAATACTCCAGAACTTAACCTTTTGGATACTGATTCGATGTGATTAGAGAATCTCAAGTTATTGTCAATATGAATTCCAAGACATTTTGTGACAGAAGATGGATTGATTATTGAATTGCCAACACGACAAGAAAATGCTTGGGAGTGGTTTATGTTATTAATGTGAAACTCTATTAAATTGGTTTTGTCATCATTTACTGCAGAATTACTGCAGAAGAATTGCTAACCTTATAAAATTTCTAAGGTATTCCATTGTCAAAAGTTACCTACAACATCCTATTAGAGCAGCTGATTAACTAATCTATAGTCCTTTGGGAAAGTAGTTGGGGCAACCTTAATAAGATCCTAGGACGAAAAAAAAAAGTTCAGAGCAATCTTTCATTTACCTCCCAAAGCTAGCTGTAGAGAATGTTTTGCTCAGCTAGGCCTATTAACATTTTTGCTATTCCAAGCCTTTACATTTTTGAATCAATCTATATACTATAAAGCTTGATGTAGTGACTCACTGACACTAAATGTCGAGGCACTTCCCGACGTCCTACCCCCATGAAGTGTATACTTGAATTGAAGCTCTCAGTCTGAAACATCCAGAAAAATTCAGAAAGGTTTACTTTTTTCACTCATAAACAAGATGGCGGCCTTTTTTTTATCCCAAAACTGCCGCAATGTATTCTTATAGGAAAATCACTAAAAAGTAGTTTTTATTACCTAAGTTGAGGAAAATCTTGAGTAAAATTTTCAAACTTTCACGGTTCTACACGCGTAGCAAGCGCGCACCTTATATATGAATTTCATCTGGGTAACTAAAAAAAATTGGGGTATCGGGGGCCTAAAAACTGAAATGTTTGAAAACGTTAACATTTTTTAAACTGATCTTATCTACTCAAGCGGGGTATCAAATTAAATTTATTTATCTCCGGAATCTAAATATACCATCAGATTTTGAAAAGAGCAAATAATATGGGTAATATGCCCTAAAAACAAAAAAATCTTTAGAAAAAAAAACAAAATATGGAAGTACTAAAGTAAAATGGCCAAGTAGGGTATCCAACTATAGGTATTTATCTCCTAAATCACATTATAACATTACATTTTGTAACAGACATCGTTTGAGGGTTCTGCTCCCCCCTAAATTAAAAATATGCTCCAAAACACAAAATTGGGTAATGTTACTATACACCCTAACACTAATACACCCAAGCGGGGTATCAAATTAAAGGCATTCTCATGTTAATTACTAATATACCATCAGATTTTAAAGCTCGATATTATAAAGCTACCATATTGTACTACCATCGAGTATAAAGCTCGATCTAGAGACTGACTGGCACTAAATTTTATTTATTTATTTATTTATTCATAAGACGCCGATCGTCAAGATATGGGCGAATATGGATTTCGAATGAGTGTAGATGAACGAATGTAGTCATTGTTACAAACTAAGGCCGACTATACCTTAGAAAGTGTCATTAATTAATAGCCGGTGGTTATCAGCTGATCCTTCTCAAAATGTATTGACTCTGATTGGGATCGAACTGAGAACCTTTAGCACATGAAGCTGGGATTGAACCAACTACGCTACCGACCAATTGTTGAGGCACTTCCCGACGTCCTACCCCCATGAAGTGTATACTTGAATTGAAGATCTCGGTCTGAAACCTCCAGAAAAATTCATAAAAGTTTACTTTTTTCACTCATAAACAAGATGGCGGCCTTATTTATCCCGAAACTGTCGCAATGTATTTCTTATAGGAAAATCACAAAAAAATAGTTTTTATTACCTAAGTTGAGGAAAATCTTGAGTAAAATTTTCAGTCTTCACAGTTCTACACGCGTAGCAAGCGCGCACCTTATATATGAACTTCAGCTTAATAACTAAAAAATTTGGAGTATCGGGGACCCATAAACTGAAATTTTTAAAAATGTAAAAATTTTAAAAACTGATGTAATCTACTTAAGTGGGATATCAATTTCAAACTATTTCTCTCCTGAATCCAAATATAAAATCAGATTTTAAACAGGGTAACTATTAAGGGGTATATGCCCCTAAAACAAAACATAAATAAATCTCCTAAAACCAGTACAGGGTTAGTACAAAAATAAAACTTCCAAGTGGGGCATCAAACTATAGGTATTTTACTCTTAAAAACTAATTTGCCATCAGATTTTACAAAAGACTATGTTTAGGGGTTCCACTGCCCCAGAAACCAAAATTAATGGTCATACTGGTAAACAATCCTGGCGAGGCAGTGGGCCGATCTTGCTCAAGAGGCGACATGCCAAAATCCACAAATGGGACTGAAGCAGTGTCTAGGTGAGGTCGCAGGCCGAGCTTACCTCACGAGCGTAGCGAGTGACGACGGGGTTGGCACGCGAAACGTGCATGGGCGTCCCTTAGTCATGTATATAAAGGTTAAAAAGTTAAAACCCCTAAAAACCCATGGTTACAACACTAGCACCGTCTCACTCTTTTTGGAAAAAAATCAGAATGTGTGGGACTAACAATTTTGCAACAGCTCTTAACTAAAATCAAAAGTATCTTAAAAATTAATAAATTTAAGCAAGAATTAAAAGCGTATTTGGCTACGTAATCCTTTTCTCCTTTGGATAGATTTAAAATTAACTAAAAAAAAATTATTTTTATATGCTAAAGAAGCTCAATTTGTGTATTCATTGCCAGTGACCTTTGCAAGGTAGGCACTATGACCTGATATAGCACTCCATCTTCGGAGTTAATGGATGCAGGATTCTTATATCAAGAAGCTAATGTATTATTCATATAAATATATAAATGTAAAAATAAAATAAATTACATATAACAATTAAGGAATGCTTGAATTTTATTGGGTCACGAGAAATTGTGCTAACTTAAAGCCGACGATTGAATCCAAAAATATGTCTCCTTCAACAACCGGACCATGTTTGTAGTCCAACATGACCGATTACACTCTTCCAGAAGAAGTTTGTCAAATACTTCAGGCATTTATACTTCCGAAACTTTTCACAGTTATACTCACTGAAAACTTTGGCTTTATATATCTTAACCCCTTCTGCATGCACAGGATGTGGAATGCTTTTACATAGTTTATACATAAACACTAATAGTTGAAACCGTTGGTTCAATGAACCTAAATTGTCATACCTAAAAAGACGAGGGTAACCCTCCCCATAATAAACCACATGACATGTTTTGCTGTGAGATTTCCTTAATATAATGTAGTGAAATCGAATATAATTTTAAGGAGACATTTTAACGATATGTTATCGTCATATTATAGCCTATACAATTTATTTAAATATCTCTATCAATCGCGATAGTAATGTATTGTTGACCGTTATAGCATAATTAACTGTACCACAAATGGAGAGGGGAATTGTTCGCCATTTCCGCATCCAGTGTGTATGATTACGAGTCACAAAGCGAAGTTACGAACGTTTAGTTGTCGTTGAGTGTACAGGAACAATGGAGATACATGGGCATAACAAATATATCCATTATTTGGATTCCCTCCGGAGTCCTTATTGGTTTATACCTTTAACTGATGTAGATAACAATTTGGATCAACAATTGAGACCATTCTAAGCACTTTATTTGTCTGATGATTGAGTGCCTTTATGGCTTTATTATGGATTGCATAATTTCAATCTTAATATATATATATATATATATATATATATATATATATATATATATATATATATATATATATATATATATATATATATTGTTATAAGTAATCAAACATTCCAATAAATTTTAAGGTTTATTCGTGAGGCCATTCGATTACGAAGTATCGAGACTTCGTAATCGATCGAATTACGATACTTGACGAACCTCGATATTCTATAATAAAGTTTAAAATTTATCGGAATGCTTGATTACTTATATAGATTTTAAATTGTAATTCCAATAAGAAATTCCTAAAGAATCATATATATTTTTATATTATAATAAATAAATTCAATAATAAACGGGTTTTTATTTTTTTCGTGAACTATATGATAACATTCTAAAATTTATGATTTCCCAACATTCCATACTTAAGGGGTAGAAACAGCCCACAACATTTCCTTTTTACCATAAGAGTAACATTGGCATTAATTTAATCATTTATTTCAAACAGCTGATACAAAAAACTTAAACATGACACAACACTTGGTTAGTTCAGTTTTTATTGTGAAATGTTAAGGTTATTTCTACTAATTCTGAGACGATTGCTCTTCTTTGCACTCCCATTAAGTAGACTTATTGGGTTTTATAGACTATAAAACTTTGTTATCTAGGAGAATGGCATCTGGCTGAGCTTTTATATTGATGTGATTGTTGAGAAAGAACCACGAAAGGTAGAATAGGCAAGCACAGAGAACAAACTCGTAGCAAATCAAGTATTGTCAGCTAGTATTGTATATGCCTTATAATAATTTTTGTGATTCGGATCAAACATTTAAAATGATAATTTTTAAAAATAATTTGCCATACGGGAAAAGAAGTGCGTCTCTTGATAAGACCGAAATAACTTAACAGCAAGAGTAAATAGAATTTATATAACTTCATGATTATTATAATCATTCAAAAATATTCATAAATTAGTACGATTATTCTGTTGTGCAACAATCTAAATAAATTATCCTGGAATCTAGTATTATTGGGTGGATCGAAGCTTCCAGGTATTGAACGAGGTGACTAAACCAACTGATCACGAAATTTAAACCACAAACATAAACAGTAAAACAAACCCTACCTTCGAGACATAGTTTTGTCATCTTATTTTAAATAGTTTTTTAATTAGTATAATACGTGTTGGTATATATATAGTATAAATAAAACGCCACACAACACAAAATTGATTACAATATAAGCAACAAATGTACAAATATATTACAATACAAGTACAAAATGCACGAATATTATGGTGATCGATTTCGGTGAACCACGCTCACCTTCGTCAGACCAGAGGAATTCACAAAAGAATGGAAAATGGTGTTCAACAACTCAATTTATAGGCCTATGATCACGTGACCCCATTGGCTGGAATCGTCAAAATGGCGGCTGCTGTGATATTATTGGTTAATCCATTTTGGCTATTACTTCTGTTCTTTTAGTCGCTGAAAATATTATTATTAAAAACTATTTCGGAATCGAATTAACCTGTTCATTCATTAATTTATCATAATCCTTACATTTTTCTTTAAAAATAAATAACTCTTCCCAAGCATTCATAATACGACCCTTCTTACAAACTTTTCGAATATCTACAATTTCATCTTTTTTATTCAGACTGTGGCTACAATTCAGAAGGTGTTTAGCTACATTAGATCTTTCAGGTTTCTTGTTTTTAAAAGCAGAGACATGGTTTTTATATCTTTTGCTAAAATTTACAGTCTGACCTATGTAAAACATATTACAATCATTACAGTTAATCCTATATATTACTGAATTATTGTGATTCATCATTTTCCATTCTTTTACGAATCCCTCTAGTCTGAGGAAGGTGAGCGTGGTTCACTGAAATCGATCACCATAATTTTTGTGCATTTTGTGCTTATATTGTAATAAATGTTGTGTTGTGTGACGTTTTATTTATACTATCCTATTTTAATATTTTGTGGTTGTGTTCAGAAAATATAATATTAATCTGTTTAATTTGTGTGACTAATTAGGCAATAGGAAATAAAAATCTAATACATATTTTGCAACATATACTTTTTGTAAAGTTGTCTTGCTCTCGCTGTTATATTCCAACATTCATCAACACTGCGGGTTTAGAATAACAGTACTTTCGTAGATACGTTATCTCAGCACGCAATCAGGGTTGCGTGTAAACAACATCAACGTATAATTAACCAGGCATTAACCTTGGCGGAGTGTTACCTTGCGATTTTGAGTAATTTCAGTATAATACTGTCTAGTATAATAATGTTTTTTTAAATTTTAAACGTATTTATATTTTTACTAACACAGTTGAATGGTATTTTGAATAACTTACTCACCCTACGTGTACGTCTTACCAGGGGACGGAAACGACTGAGGGAGGGGGAGGGGGAGAAAAGACCTCATAAATTACTTCCTCTCCAATGGAAATTATTGTTTATTTATCAAGACTTGATTTCAGAGCGCTCTTACAGCAAATACTGGAACTACGAGGATTTTGGGAATGCAACTTACCAATGGCGTGACGATATAAGCCAGCCGCACCATACCAACACCTTTACGTCTTGCTTTGTTACTACGTTTTTCCAACTGTTTTATATCATACTTGTTAGATGTTGTTAATTTGAGCGTGAGTAAATATATATTATGATCGTACTCTTTATCACTGTTTATATTGTCTTTTACATTTTTATGGTCTCTTGTTTTTTATAGACAGTTCTTATTGCATTAGTTATATGTTTTTCTATTATACTATTGCTTGAACTAATTAAAAATGCCTCAAAGTGAATTTTTACCTCAACAAGTAATGATTGCCTGTCGTACGTCAAACGCAGTATTCTTGGCAACATCACGCATCAAAACTTCATCAAAGTCGGGGCATTCATTTAAAGAAGTATATATATATATATATATATATATATATATATATATATATATATATATATATATTACAAGAAATAAATAGTATCGTACTTAGCATACTTCGTGTTTTGTACTTATATTGTAATAAATTTGTGTTTTGTGACGTTCATTTGTATTGTATGAAACAAACATAAAACCATCTCAATGCCATCAAGATTTATTTGTGCTTCAGTTGAAATAATGTGTTTGTACATAAAATAAAGAGGAATATATTGTGCAAGGTATATATTGCACTGCAAGTAAAAGTGGTGAATAATTTATACAAAAGAAATTTAGATTGATTAAATAACTAAACCTTTTGTTTTGTGTGTCAAACATTACTTCTCATAATAACATGTTGATGGTTGATTTATTGACAAACAATAATGTGAAACTATGTGATTATTTCAATGGAATACATATATTTAAAATAAATTACTCTGCAGAACACGATTATAAATTTGAGCAGAGTTTCAAATAGAGAGAACTGTAAATTTATTATGTTTGCAGCTGTCTCTCTACCCTTACCTCGGCGCTCGGTGTTACAAATTCAAGGAGCAATAAATAAAAATGAAAAACCACTAAAACTTGAATCCTCTGTCATAATTGATGTCAAATTGTTAAGTTATTTAAAATATTAATTTTCTGGCATTATAGCTCAGTGGATTGTGGAGTGTGCTGTCCAAGGTTCGAATCCCAACTGAGTTAACGTTCGAACCTCATTAGTTTAATAAAATTGGCCTGCAGGTCCATGTAAAATGGCGATGAAAGTTATAAAAATAATAATAAAAATCAAGGATGAGCATGTATTTGCCGTAACACCCCCCCCACACATAGCTGAAGTAATTGTATTGGCAGCTCAGGAGCATTACGCACTCATAACGGTTACTATCAGCATCCTCGACTTGGAGATCTCAATTTGCCTGCCCATTGACTTCCAATTTTCCACAATAAACAATAAACCGGCCTACCAGGAAGGCGTATTAAGGCTCTTTTATCAAGCCTCAAACAACTAGAAGGCTCTTTATTATCAAGGAAGTGCGTGATAGAAACAAATCCTAACTGGCGATATCTCAACACGACTTCAAAAATTGCAACACTTGTTCCTAACTAGATTCTAAGGGCTGCTCATTTTTGCTGCAATTTTGATTAATTTAAATTCATTTCATTCAAATGTTGACTTCATAGTAGTTTGAGGAATTACTCAAAATGAAAATGGGCGAGGATAAAAAGTGTTTTTTAACTTGACAACTAAGAATATAATTTATTTATAAACATTTTTGCAAATTAGGTAAATACTTAAAAAGTTGCCTATTATTAATGTATAAAATAAATTATTTGTGTAAAATCGATAGTTTCAATAATATCAATGCCACTAAAATATTCATCCATGTAATATATTGTCTTGTTGATTAAGTATTGTTTCACTTCAAATTTGTATCTGTTATAGCTTTTTTACATTAATTATGTGTTATTGAAAATTTTCCTAAAGTTTAGTTAATATATATTTTTCAAAACGTATTATATTCACTTAAATTTAGTGGTCATATAATTAATAATAAACATTAAAGAGGATTATTTGTTTTCGAAAAAGGTTTAAGAAGCAATACAGTTCTTTTGTTTTTCTTCTCTAACTTAAGAGATTATCTTTCAACAAAAAAGCCTCAATTTTTCTTGGTCGCTTAGTTACCGTAATTGAACGTCATAAAGTCCTATTATCTAACACTTCTTTAAGACAAGAGCTTTATATTCTATTTATCTTCTTCTAATTAAGAGTAATGCTCCTTACATGAAAAACTGCAGTATCCTTCCAATTCACAAACCTAGGTTAAAAAATGCAGGAATTGTCTAAAGACGTTCTTATAGTGTATTTTTCATATTAAAAGAAGATGAAAACAATTTTTAGTATTAATTTGATTTATTTGTTATTTTTTTTAGAATAAACAATTTTTTTATATGCCAGCTTAGATTTAGGAAAAAGATGACTGAGAGAGTCGTCAAAAATATGGGACAACATTTTATGAAGGTGTTGATTCTGGTAAATGAGGACGGTTTTGTACACAAATAAAACATATTTCCATTGCAGACCATAAAGTAAAAAATCATGTATGTAGCACAGGTACGACCAACATTTCTTCAATTAATTAATTAAGAACAAAACAGTTTTTAATTAGCCTATAAAACCCAAGAGTACTACCTCAGTTTTAGGAGCAAGTAGAAGTCCGTTTCTGGTAGAATGATTGTTGTTATATATTTATTTGGGCGTTTATTCGGATGAAGAAGTAGACTGGGAAATAGAGATCCACGACTTTATTTTTCTAACGTGGTAACTTTGTAATGGAAACCAATATAATGTTAAGCTCGATTAAAATGTTTCGGGGAGGGGGGAGGAAAATCTTCTAAGTCTATCTTCTAAAAAAAAAGAATTTGTTACCCTACGGTACATTTCTAAAAATGCTATGAAATAATTTTTTTATTCCCAAAGTCTTGACACTTTTATAATTATTGACAACTTGATGAATAATTTCAAGATCAATAAAAATAAACTGAGAAATACTACCACATTTTTTCTTGAAAATCACAGTCTATTGTTTTAAATTATCTGATGTATTCATAATTAGCTAATCTTTTGGAATCACTATACATTTTAGATTAAATGAATTCTTTTTTCCTATGCTGTAAACTGTTATTTTAGTAAATATTTAGAAACATTAAAAAATATATTTATTTACCTTTTTTTTATTGCTTTGATTATAATTACAGGAATTTTGATGTTCCAAAAATACTAAAATATCTTCTTATTAAGCCTTTTATTGGGTTTCGCACTATTTCACCAGGTTATGAAAAATTATTAAACAACTAGCGATTTACACTCTCAATGAGGCTCATTTGTTTATATAATATGAGGTGTGAAAATAGATCAATATTTTTTCACTTGGGAACAATTGTTTATAGAAATTAAATCATTAGTAATTATCAATTAAAGTATTCATTTTTATTGCTTCACAAACCTGGCAAGGCAAAAATTAATATGTTGTTACGGTATTTACTTTGTTTGTTTGTTTTTATTTTATTAATGTAAATATGTATACATGAATATAGTGGAAACAAAGTTTTAAAACTCTAGTATTACTATTTTAAAGTTTAAAATATCGCTTATATCGTTTCTAAAACCCGAAGTATAAACGACAAGAGAGACTTTAACTTATTTCCTTCAAGATTGAAAAGTATAAAGAGTTTTATGGGAAGACACAATGGAGTGGCTTGTTGGCTTTACAAGAGGCCATTATAACCCCAACCTCCTCGAGGCCACCCTTTCAACTTCAGACGGATTAAGTTGATCTTTTATGCTCAGGCTTAGTATATTCGAAGGTACAACACTTACCCCAAATTGTTGCACAGCTAATACCCGAATATCTTCATTAAACAGCCTCTGTTTTTTACAAATTTGAAACATTTTAATTTTATTCAGAATATTCAGAGACCGACTCACTTTTGTGCGTAATTTTAAGCGGGCTTGGATGACCTGTGTAGTATGAGTGTGGATGACCTGTGTAGTATGAGTGTGGATGACCTGTGTAGTATGAGTGTGGATGACCTGTGTAGTATGAGTGTGGATGACCTGTGTAGTATGAGTGTGGATGACCTGTGTAGTATGAGTGTGGATGACCTGTGTAGTATGAGTGTGGATGACCTGTGTAGTACGAGTGTGGATGACCTGTGTAGTATGAGTGTGGATGACCTGTGTAGTATGAGTGTGGATGACCTGTGTAGTATGAGTGTGGATGACCTGTGTAGTACGAGTGTGGATGACCTGTGTAGTCTGATTACTAACTGAGTTCAATTTATGCTCAGAAAAGGGCCTTTTAAAAACCAGGGTAACTAAGGGATGTATAACTTTACGTGGGATCCGTACCAAGTAATACTGGTCTGATATTAAGCTAATTAACTAGCCTCATAGGTACTCAGTTCTCTCCCCTATACAACATCTTGACCCTGACTACCATCCAACATGGACACCCCAGACTTCTCTAGTGGTGTCCACGCCGATAGCAACCATTGAACGGATGCCATATTGGTTTTAAGGATCTTGAGACAAGTCTCAGAGATACCACTGAGGATGCCACATCACAGCATGAAATGTTTGGTTATATAAATAACACCTTGATACGGTCATTACTGGAAGATTTAGTTATTAGTAATGACACTGGCTACTTAAGCCTGCGAAATAAAATGATACAGTTCATTCGCTAAGTAACAGAAAAAAAAAAAAAAAAAAACAACCAGTAAGCGGATGTTACGCAATACAATTAAAAAGCATATGTTACAGATCACGGAAATTTCGGACAGTTTCGGTATTTGCGACACGACCCTGTGAAGGGGGAGGGGGATACGCGCGTGACACACTTCTGTTCTCTAGGCCAATCCAGAAACTCTTAGATGGTGCGAGAACGACAATTAATCTGTCTGTAGGATGTGCCGGGTCTTTTGACCAGTACATTTTTGGTTACCTTTCGTTTTGGTTTGTCAGGGTGCCTGAGATCACTCTTGCGCTGTCGATATGTTACTTTCGTGACCGTTGGCTCAGACCTCTGGTCTTTCCGTGATTCCAGCTCTCAGTCTGTCTGGTTGTCCGGTCTATTTACTTATCTCCTTCAGCAGCCTGTACCAGCAGCAATGTCTGGCTAATTTCTCTATACGTAAGTCGATTAATTTGTTTTAAATTCAATTACCTAATCACCCTTTTGGTGAAAAACCTTTTGTTTAGTAACTATTTTTACCTTACAATGTTCAGTTTGTTAGATTGTCTTATGTTCTTTCTCTGGGTTTGTTCGTAAATCAGTTTCGAGACCATGTGCTCAATTTTGTATTTTGTCATTTACTTCATTATTAATTATGCCTTATGTTTAATTTAACGTGTTGTATATTTCATAAAGTCTGTCAAGTGCAATAACTAGGTATTTTTTGATGATTTTTAATTTAATGTTATTTTTTAGCATATTTATGTTCTGTTCCAATAGCCTAGATGTTCAGTTGTGTCATTTGCTTTTCTATATACGTAATTCGTTTTATAATTTGTTGATTAAGTTATTTGGTTTTGTTCAAATCTCTAAATGTTCAATGTAAATTCTCTTAAATATAATCTTTCTAGTAATTCTGCAGATAGGCACATCTGTAATATCATTTATGGTATTTGTAGCTTTTGCTAACTTTGTGTATAATTTGTAATTAATTATTTATTTGTGTTTATTGTTTATTTTGAGTATTGATATTGTGGCCTTCTGCCAGAATTTCTAAAGGATTATTTTATTCCTTTTGTAATAAAAAATTTTTTACTCAGCTGCTTAGTTGTGATTTAACCCCCCGACTGCCACCCGTGATCCTATCGCTTATGTAGTTTTGAGCTACCCCCCAGTACGGCATGACTTCCAGTTTTGGTGGGGGATGGGTCTCAAGGAGAAGTCAGAAAATTAATTCTACCATGGCGTCCAGTTGGATCTAGATCACCCTTCCAGTTGGATCTCTCACAGCTCCAGAACCTCCTAAACTTCAGTGCTGTCTTATGTAAAGGCATCCTAGCCGACGAGTTCGTCAGTCTCAGTGGATGTGTGAATCTTCGGCCTTGAGTAGATAGTTCACGAACAGTGACAGAAACTCGAGTGTGTTAGTTAAGTGACAATAACTAATGTAAATAATAGTTTGACATTTGTAGTCATTAGATTGATTAAAATATATATATATATATATATATATATATATATATATAAAATAGTGTTTTAATTTTAAGTGTTAATATAGTGTCTGTATAGTAATTGAAATCTGTTAATATAGTTTAGTGTGTAATTATCCTACTTAGTGAGTGTTAATTAATTAAAAGTAAAAGTGAGTAGCTATAGAGTGGGATTGTCTCACTATTTTGGACTCTTTAGACAGTAACAATAGCATCTATTCATCACATGTTAAAATTAAATAACTTTGTTGGTAGCAACACGTCATGTATACAACAGTGAGTTATTACAAGTTGTTGACTGTAGTTTCAAGTTAATCAACGTTCCCTACAGCTAGGGTTACAACTAGTAATTTTGTTTTAGATGGTAGTAAATTAATTTGTCTACCATCTAACTATGTTTCTGAACTACATTAAAACCTAGTCATTACTCACTGTGACATATGTTTCTGTGTTGAGAGTCTCCTATGACTACCATTTTGTTTAGTTAATTACCAAGTAACTAACTAAACAAATAGTTACAAATAAAATAAATAAAAAATAATTATTTTAAAGTAAAATTACCAAGTACTATTTTGTACTTGATTCTCCACAAGGCCAATGTTCAATTAAAATAAATATTATTGTTTTATTAACAACATAAGATTTTAAACTTTACTTTTTTTTTAAGAGAACATCATTTTTTAGAGCTTCTTGAGACCAGATCTAAATAGAAATACATATTAAAATAAGCATTTTTCTAATGGAAATTTTCTAGTAAATAAAAGACATTATAACAAATATTATCTAACGGGACTTTAGTCACACTTATTCTATAAAGTATTTACAAATTTGAAATATATATTTTTTTAGTGTAAGCATTACATGTCTGTAAGTGAAGTACTGTTGCAAAACGCGGGCGTCAGCTACTAATAGAGGAAGAGAGAGTCAACTGCCACTACTGTTCAACTCAAACGATGGCTTGGAGACAGGTGGATAGATTACACCGGCCTTTTGGTAGTCGACCGATACAAGTAGTTCCTAAGTCAACAAGTGGCGGGTCGGAAACTCGATTACACCGGCCTTTTGGTAGTCGACCGATACAAGTAGTTCCTAAGTCAACAAGTGGCGGGTCGGAAACTCGATTACACCGGCCTTTTGGTAGTCGACCGATACAAGTAGTTCCCAAGTCAACAAGTGGCGGGTCTGAAACTCGATTACACCGGCCTTTTGGTAGTCGACCGATACAAGTAGTTCCTAAGTCAACAAGTGGCGGGTCGGAAACTCGATTACACCGGCCTTTTGGTAGTCGACCGATACAAGTAGTTCCCAAGTCAACAAGTGGCGGGTCGGAAACTCGATTACACCGGCCTTTTGGTAGTCGACCGATACAAGTAGTTCCCAAGTCAACAAGTGGAGGGTCGGAAACTCGATTACACCGGCCTTTTGGTAGTCGACCGATACAAGTAGTTCCAAAGTCAACAAGTGGAGGGTTGGAAACTCGATTACACCGGCCTTTTGGTGGTAGACCGATACAAGTAGTTCATAAGTCAACACCAAGTCAACAAGTGGAGGGTCGGAAACTCGATTACGATAGAATTGTTTACAGAAGAGGACTGTTAATTGTTTTATCATAAAATGCTGATTAACAAGGTATTTGTAAAAATGGGTTGAAAATTACTGTAGTGTGTGCATGTAGCCTTTGTTACCAACTAAGGCCAACTTACCTTAAAAAACAATTATAAATGCATGCAACATTTGTTTGACTCTGTGATCCAACCGAGATACTTTACTATACTATAGTAACTAATAACTAACTATACTATTAGACAATAAAAATATAAACTTTACATTTTGGATGCTTGCACACTCCTTTTCCAACTATCAGAGACTTGTATTTGCCTGTTACTTGTTTGCTACATAGTGTTGGTTACTTAACTTAATCAGAAATTTCTTAAGGATTTGTGCTTAAAGTTCATATAAAAACAGAATTAAGGTTTTAAAGGACATATTTTTATTATTTGAATTATATTTAGAAGTCTTGATCTCTAGGGACACAATATCACATCATGAATATCTTCATTTGTTATTATTTCACACATACTAAGAACTAGTTTTTCAGTGCCTTTTGGAACTTCACATGTATATTTAACATTTTCTTCATTATTTTGGGCACTAATTATTAAACTTGTTTTTAAACAAATTATTAAGTTTACGAACTAATTCTGTATTTAAATTAAAAATTTAAAAACATAGCTGTATAAAGCAGTACGTATAATATTTTAATTATAATTTATATTTTTAAAGAGTTATTGCAATGAAGGTACGCAAGTGGTATTTACGCAAAATGTACGCATATTAATATTTAAAAAAAATTATAACTATGGATTTTATAAACTCATATGATATTACAAACATTAGAATATTTTACATTATAAATTAGAAGCCTCGAATATAAAGAGTACCTGGAAATAAATACGTTGTTAAATTGTGGTCTGCCGGAACTGGAGGAAGTGGCTGACGAGTTCAGGAAATCTCAGTTAATAGCAAAAACATAAAAAAGGATTTCCACTGGGAATAGACATTTCATACAGTTCATTTGTTATAATTTATTGGCTTAAAAATTCAATGGGGAAATATATCCATAGTCAATACTTGAACTTTGCCATAAGAATATTTTCGGCTACATCAAATATTAATTGCAATTTTTATGACAGCATGAAAAAAAATAAGAGCTTTTATTCTTTGGAACAATTTTAGACGAAAAATGTAAAAGGAAACCCACATTAAGTGCTACTGAACACGACGAGAAACGTACGACCATTTTATTGCATTAGAGATAACGTGAAACAGACCTTGCCGTGAATTAATGCGGTCTAAGCTAATGGCATCCTTTATACTGGAGGGGGAGGGGGAGTTTAAAAATAAAATAGAAAAACTAAGAAAAATAAAAAACATGTTTGTAAAATTCATGTTTTTTCTAAAACAATAGAAAACTATTATAGACATTAAAACCATTAAAGGTTTTACGATTACAGGGTTTGCTTTGATGTACTGCGTTTTTAGGTGCTGTGAGAAGGAAGAAATATATCGAGCAAGATATACAATGACGAACAATGTTTTCTTTAGAACTGCTCTAGTGAATATAAATGTAAAAGGACCTTTTCTCATAATCCTAACAAAAACCACCCAATGTAATCTAACCTATAAAAACAACCTGAACTAACCTAACCCAACCTAATCTAATCCAAAACAACCTAAGCTTACCAAAACTAACCCAACCCAACCAAACCTAACCTAACCGAACCGAACCTAACCTGACCTTACCCAACCTAAACCAATCTAATCCATCCTAATCTAACCAACCCAACCTAATCTAATCCAAAACTAACCTAACCCAACCCAAAGCAAAACAACCTAAACCGGCCAAAAACAACCTAAGCTTACCAAAACTAACCCAACTCAACCAAACCTAATATAACTGAACTCTACCTAAACTAACCTAACCTAACTGAACCGAACCGAACCTAACCTAAAATAACTTAACCTAACCTAACCTTACCCAACCTAAACCAATCTAACCCAGCCTAATCTAACCAACCCAAACTAATCTAATCCAAAACTAACCTAAGCCAACCTAACCTAACCTAATCAAGATTTGTTGTCTACATAATGATGCTTGTTAGCTTATAATAGCATTCAGTAACTTAAAAAAAATACATAAAAGTTTTATAGTATTTTAAGGTTTTGTCTTGAAAACTTTGTTAGAAAACGGATCACATAAAATATCGATAGAAGTAGAAAAAGTATAATAATGTATTATTATTGCAGCAGTGAGAAGTTACGTATTCACAATGTAACCTACACACACTATTTGTTAGCGTATTTATAAATTATTAAAGTAAATTGAGTAACAATATTATATGTTTAAAATTTTTTTCATATTAACAAGGCATTTTGACGCGTAATCAGTATGTCTTTAAAATGATATATTAGTAACATGTTTGCAATAAAAATAACGGTTTACTAGAGTAAACGATTATTCAAGTAGACGCAGGTTACACAAAAACAGCTGCAAATAACGAAACTGACTATCGACCTCCTCCTAGACTATTGATGTGTGCGAGGAACTTGTTCAGAAGGAGTAAGGGGGCGAACCAGTACAGTACAAGGTGATTACTGATAAATATTTCCAGTCTAGGTGGGGTTCGACCAGCGCTATCTCTAGCCCAACCTTTTTTTGTAGTAGAAAATTTATACAATTATATTACAAATTAATACATACACATGTCAAACAACATAATTGTACACATGTACATAACAAAATTACTGTCAATTTAAGTTATCATAATTAAAATAGTAAATATTTATATAAGTATATATATGACTAAAATAATAAATGTCATCTTAATTCTTAATCATTATTATTCACCTATTAAGAATTCCTATACAGAGTAAAAAGCTCCATCCAATAAAAAGTGTTGCAGGGAGGCTTTAAATATCTTAAAGTTTTGTTTGATTTTATATTAATTGGCAGTTAATTAAATAATTTGGCCACATATTTTGGGGAAGGGAAGCTCAAAGTTCTGTCGCCATAGACCGCTGGGCCACCGGCACGCCCAACCGTGTATTTGATATTTGTCGTATTTGATATTGATTCCATCTTTAACCAAATACGACATAATATAATTTGATATATTTAGGACATCTTAGATTAGTCCTAGATTAGTCTTAGATTAGTCTTAGTCTACAAGAGTCTGAAATGGATTTGTTAGTAGGATAGTTGTTTGCTACTCCCAATTGTTTTGTACGACGTGACAGAAAGAAAACGTCCAAAAGTAATCTCCACTTTCACAAGAAATCTCCAGCAGAGATAAAGAGCCCTCCGTCAAACTGACAGTTGTTCATCTGATGACGCCAGTCTCATTGTTTTCGCGGTAGAGTAGTTGTCAGAAACCTAAATGACCTTAACTTGTTTGAAAACAGGAAATGATATTGTAACTGACATTGGCTTGACAAAGGCAGTAATGTATGTAATTAAAGTAGCTTTGATTAAAGTTGTCCGAGGAAAATTCAGTTATCCATCCATAATGGGTGGCCATGAATGATATGAAGCTGATTGCTTCCGGTTTATTCGTGGAACTGAAGAGTTGCTTATGGCTCTTTACTTGAACCATGCTTTAATTACTGTCCATAACTCATCTCTCTTTGTATATCACTAGCAGTGCCCCTAGGTAACTGCCCGTTCTTCTCTACGGCGTGGTTCTTTACGCTTGTTTATCCTTCCCTCTGTTAAATGGCCAAAACTACTTAAATGGCTACTTATTATAGCCAAGGACTAATTGGACATATACACTAAGGAACTTCAGCTTCATAGACTCAGTCAATCTCTAAATAAAGTTATCAAACAGCGAAGAAGTAAATAATAAAAACATGGGTATGCACAGTTTTGCCATGTCCTATAAGCAGACTAAGGTAGTATTCAAATAAGTTTAGACATTTTCTATTGAAATCAGTTTATTTTTTTAGGCAATAAAGTTATATAGCCTAGAAAAAGCTGTAAGCCAGTTAGTAAATACGGGGCGCAAAGTAGAGCAATTGCGCCTGAGTCAATGGTTTCTGGCCACGTTCACACGTTCCTTACGATGTGAAGATTGCTGTCATTCTACAGATTTTTATATCGTCCTGCATAATTATTATTATTCTATATAAGTCTACTTTTAAGAGTCCATAAATTAGCCATGTTGAGTCATACACACACACTGAAAATATAGCTCTACCTCATTAAGTATTCTTCACACTTAATGAGGGAAGATAGAACAAAATGTTGTAGGAACAATACCACTGTACGTGTATGGGTGGGCTGGTGGGTCATACCATTGGACGTGTGTGGGTGGGAAGAGGGCCATTCCCACTGTAAGTGTGTGGGTGGGAGGGAGGGACGTTACCACTATACGTGAATAGGTAGGAGGTAGTGCCACTGTATGTGCTAGAGAAGCCTGGAGTGTCATGTTTAGTGGTAGAGTCCGAGTGTTGTGAAGGGAAGAGAACTGAGTATAAAGTTTGTTAATCAGCTGAAAATCACACAAAAAATTATGTAGAGGGGTAAGTTTGGAATTAACGGAAAGCTGTAGATCTCTTTGTTGCCCTGGCTATTAATATCCCTTTCTAAGCATAAGTAGTACTCGGTAGATCGTCTCAAATCCGATGTTGAAAAATGGTTGTATTTTTCCAATACAGTACGACCGTTTGTTTAGCTGCTACAGACAAAATGCGAAAAGACTATTTATAAAATTTTGATATTGCCGAACTAAAACGGCTGCTTTTAGGAACTATGAAGGACTTGTAAAAATCCCTTCTTATTGCTCACTTACAAAATAAGATCGATCAATCACAATACAAAGTTTCTATCTCAGAGGTTTGTCAGTTTTAGCGTTAAGTGATGAGTAATTCAGTCAGTGAGTCATGTTGTGTTGTAGACGATGGTGGAGGACGAGCGACCCTTCAACAACACCACCCCCGTGGACCCCAACGTTGAGTTCCTGCTGAGGCTGAAGGAGGACTGCGACTCCCGCCGCCGGCGTCAGAGAGCGGAGCTCAGCCTCAACACTGTCGATGGTACGACACAGAGTTATCTTTACTGTCGACATTTGTGTAACATTTTTAAGTCTTACTTGACATCTTGCAAACAGGGGGAAAGTATTTTTATAGTGTGAAATTACTAATGTATACAGTCTAATAACAATTTCTATTTTAAAATGAATTCAAGTTGTCAAAATAGTTAAATTACTACATATTGTCATATAGAATATTTTATATGTTTTATAAATGAATTAGTAACGAAGTTGATGATATACGTAAATGAATTTATATAATGAATACACGTTAAATTATAAACATATTTTGCAAAGATTGAACAGATGCAATTTTTTAATGAAGTGAAAGGTTGAGGATACATTCATTTTCGTAATTATATACACTTTAATGTGGTTAACATTTATTTAAGGTTATTATTACCGGAAAACTAAAAGCTTACATTGACGTTTCAATATAATTATTTGTTCTTATCATATTTTATACTATACGGGAGAGTGAGTGGCAGAGTGGTATAAGCGTCTGGACTTCGAGCCTGAGTTAGAGATAGCGCAGGTTCGAATTATGGCCTGTACTCGAAGTATTTATCAGTATAACTAATTTACTTTGTACTGTACTGGTTCTCCCCCTTACTCTGTCTGATAAGTTCCCCGCACAGATCAACAATGTTTGGGGAATGGGTAGATTAAGATTAAAAAGCAGATCTGCTCCTCCTTAAATATATTAAATATACTCGTACACTATACTAATTAAGCGGATTTCACATTCAAGGATTTTGAACTCCAAGATTTAAATTTATTTATATAAAAACCTTAATATGTAGGATAGTTAGTTTAATATATCATACGGCGTGAAGCGTCTGTTACTGCCGGCGTGGAACCTCAGTAGTTAGTGGTTGGGAAAATGGAATGCGGGATCCAAAACTACATTCCCCTACCTAGTTGAAGGTTGGTAAAATTACTATCCGGGGAGAGTAAAGAAAGAGAAAAAAACTATTAATGTAACCCAAATTTTTAATCAAGGGAGCTGTTTCGCTTCACGAAAAACTGCAAAACACGGTCTTATATTTGAAGGATTCTGTCCGTAATAGTTACCGTATCGTAAAGCTCGTAGTGTTATTGATCGTGTTTCATTAAAGTAAAAAAACTGAGCATTCTTATGACATTTAAAAGTTAAATATGTGAAACTTTAAATGTCATTCTTGACGTTTTTAAATGAAAAACTTATATTATAATGGTCTACACGTTTTCAATGTAGCCCATTATAATAATAAACACGAGTTGTATAGTTGAAATAGAACGGCGTGAGTTCTATTGTGTTGGCACGCTGACGTTAAACTTGTATAGAACTGTCAGTCTGGGAAACTGCCACCTTAAGTAAACACTGTAGTGTACTATTAAAACGCTCGTCACTTAAAGAGTGGTATTTTAATTTTAAATACGTTTTGTTTATTTCCAAATAGTGTCCCAATACTTTTCCATAAAGTTTATTATTATCACTATCAAAATAACCATTGTGGATGGTCTTTTTCGGCATATTATAATATACACACCCATATAGTACCATTGTACGTGTATGGGTGGGCGGGTGGTTTATTACCATTGTACCTGTGTGGGTGGGTTAGTACCATTGTACGTGTATGGGTGGGTGGATGGGTTAGTACCATTGTACGTGTATGGGTGGATGGGTGGGTTAATACCACTGTACGTGTATGGGTAGGTGGGTGGGTTAATACCACTGTACGTGTATGGGTGGGCGGGTGAGCCAATACCACTTTACGTGTATGGGTGAGCGGGTGGGTTAATACCATTATACATGTATGGGTGGGCGGGTGGTCTAGTATCATTCTACGTGTATGGGTGGGTGAGTGGATCAGTACGAAAGGACTCAAACACTACAGTTATATTAAATTTTTATTTCGTGTTACTTTCCAGTAAAAAAGTTACCATAATTAGAAACTACAATGTATACATAATTTATATACAATGTATACACTATTTATTTTTCATACACTTATCATTCGCACGAAAAGTGAATGATCCACATTTAAATAAACGTGTTTGCTAGTGACTTTCTTATTCACTTCAATGTGTACGTCATGTAGTGTCTGATGATGGATAAATTTGGCACTAAAAGGCCTAATGAAATAAAAATTTAATATTAATAGAGAGTTTGAGTTCTTCCATACATTTAAATTGTTAATTTGATCTGAAATTTAACTACTCTACTGGCCAGTTCATCTTAAAATTGATTAATTAAAAGAGGAGTATCCTTACCTCATCAACTGCATGTACGTATCCTTGGCCACTGAGTTAATGTTGTACATTATTATTTTGATGATAGTATTTTTGGAATTACCATTAAAAACAACACGATAAACCCCACTGACTCCAGGATCTAGTCACCCAGCCGGGCAGCTGTGTTGTTTTACCATTACTATGACCCGAGTACCCAAGGTAATCCAAAACGTACGAAAATATTCCTGCATATTATAGGAAATCAGAAATTGTCATCGAACAACGAAATAAAAACACTTTGGGATTGAAATCGAGGAATATAAAATCAATGATTGAAAAATCCTGTTGTGTCAGGTTAGTTTAGGCTAGGTTATGTTATGTAAGTTAAGATGAGGTTAGGTTGGGTTTAGTCGTGTTGGGCTGGGTTAGATTAGGTTGTTAGATTAGGTCATGTTAGGTTGTTTGGATTCGTTTAAATTAGTTTAGGTTGAGAGACGTTAGGCTAGGTTATGTTAGGTTGATTTAGATTAGGTTAGATTGGTTTAAATAAGATTACATTGGGTTGGACTGGGTTTGGTTAGGTTGTGTTGGATTAGGTAAGGCTAGGTTGTGTTAGGTTAGACTGGGTTAGGTTAGTTTATGTCGGGTTAGGTTAGGTTATTATTAGTATAAAGAATAACATTATACTACTTTAATTATACCATTTTAATTCAAATATTGTAGTCTTGATGACATAAAGGTAACCTTTAGGACATAAAGAGTTTTTGTTATCCCTAATATATGACGAAAAGAGGTACATACATCAATTATATTGATAAAAAAGACATTATAATTTGAGGTTATAGTTTAGTTGGGATTACTTAACGACTTTACTATAGATAGAGCCGCTTAGAGAGTGACCAACTGAAAGTACTGGTGTGAAAGATACATTGAGTGGTGGAAGTGAGAGAGAGAACTACTCTTCCCCCGCTGTGTCGTTCTATTTCAACATAGTCATAGTAACAAGACCGCGTTGCGGGCAGCGCGATACCAAGACCCACCCACTATGACATAAACAGCAGTGACTATTGATTGGTTTGAATAACACTAACGAATCGATTAAAACAATCTAATTATCATTTAGTATTCAAACAACAATTAATAGCAATAATAATACGATTTACAATAATGTAAACGATAAATAACAATTAAATAAACTTGTACAGTTTTATGCACTCAATATTTTCAACTATACAGTACTGCTTAAGTTGAACACTTGAAGGCGTAAATTAATTACAACCGTAATGGACAATAGCAGGGTGATGGAAGGTTCCCCTCCGTTGCTGAAACCTCTATTGTCCGTGTAATTATAGAATTAATTATGAAATAGTTGTAAAATTAATTTCTTGTGGATAATTATTAAATAAAATTGTAGTGTATTTGGTCTCAATTTACAACATCAAAATATGGTCTTATTAACTACATATTTACACACTAGTTTTAAATTAATTCACGAAAAGTTGTGTATGATTCACTTTTGACCATTAAGTAAAATTAAAAGTGACTAAATGATACATCGGCATAGTAAACGTGTTTGCCAGTGGATTTTATATTAAATTAAATCAGATTTTACAAAATGGAAATATCATGTAAGATGTTTTACAAAATGAAAATGTTATGTAGGATGTTTTACAAAATGGTTGAATGATCCAGGAACCAGTTTATATACTATGTTTTTGTAATTTAAAAAGCAATTTAAATTAATGTAGGGCTTGTGTGTTCATTCGATACTCTCATTATGTTTCAAAATAACAAATTGAATTCGTTCCCATGTCATTCTTTGATATTACAATGAAGTTATTTTCAAATTGTTTTTTGCTTAACCTTAACGCAATTGTTGGTATAACTATTATAGACTTTTAAAAGTACATCTTCATTCCCACAGCTTTTTTGCTGTCACAAAAAATTTATTTCTTTATTGGTTTGGTTTTAATGATCATATTATCTCATTACGATATATCGGAATGTCCCTACTTTCACTAAATCTCATTATATCTTAACTTTTAATTAATAATTATTTTTAAGTTCCATTGTAGCAACATATTCCAATTTGTATCATAATAAATGTTTTTTAATTTATTAATGGTTAGGTGTAAGAGATGCCTCAACAGCCGCAACCTCACCAGTTCAATTATTTGTTCAATAAATATATTTTCCATTTTAATTTATATTTCAGCCTCTTGCTAGCCAAGTGGTTAGCACTCCTGACTTCAATGCAGAGTGCGTGGGTTCAAATCCCGGGCTTCAAATGTTATCACTAGTCAGCACTAGTGGTTCAGTGCTGTAATCCAGCAACTTGGGGACAAAGTATTGTGTATATTGAAGGAGATAGGTTCTATGCTCGGTCCTCTTAATACAGATACAGTTTCCACTCAATGGTTTCCATCGACATAGACACTACTAGAAACGTCTTGGCCTTCCGTATTAGGTGGAGTCAGGGTTTGGATGTTGTATAAGAAAGATAACTGAGTAACAGGCAAGTCAGTTGGCCGAAAATTACACAATTACTACGTAATTTCCACATAAATCTGTAGGTCCCTTAGTTGCCCTGGCTATTGGGATATTAATAAATGGCTATTTATAATGAACAGTAAACGTTAGTAAGAATGACTACACTCGTTAATCTACACTTATTACACTTACTCGCCCCTCTTATTTACCCATATCTCTACGAGAGGTGTCTTAACAATGTATGATAATCACACAACAAAGTTAACACTAAGTAAAAAATACAACTAGTGTAAAAGCCTAAATAAAAATTTATATTTATTTCCAAATACGTGGTCTGTTTTGAAGTGGAGCTCATTTCGAGAGTGAGTCGACTTTGATACACCTCTGCGAGATACATTCACTGTCACTGTCCATACACTTTAATTAGCTCACAAAAACAAAATACATCATTCCAACACGGTGGCTTGCTCTCTTTCATATACAACTAATTTCCCAAGTGTTTTGGCTAGTACATTCACTTCCATTTATGATCTACCCACCAAAGTTCATTTAACCCATTAACAACTTGATGTAAAGAACAAAATATTTGCTTTTGGGAAGTGCTCTACAGTTAAAATAATTTAGCTATAATGCACTTGGGAGAAATGTTTAAAATTTGAGATTATAGTTAAGGAGGGCTATTTAGGAACTGAACTTGATGTAGAACAATACATTCATTGATATTAAAGAAGGATATTAAAAAAAGATGTCAATTCTTTTAATAACAATCCTTGGCTAGGTACATTTTGTAAAGCGCTGCTGCTGCATAGATCCGTGTTATACAACTTATAATAATGGCTTCGAATGAGTTCATAATCAATTTCTTAGGTCTTTTAACGTGAAAATGTAATTAATTTGTTGTATTGAATTAATAGATACTCGTATTTTAGGCGCGAGAGTCTGAGTAACTTGGTTATGGAGGGGGGAAGGAGTAAGTTCGTTGGATGATCTGTGCTTCAGAGTCCTTACTTTAACAGTAAAAATACGTTCTTGTTTATCCTTCCTCAAGTTCGTACAGAGGCACATGTATCATTGCCTGTTTATCAGAGTCCGTACTATCACAGTAGGAATACGTTCTTGTTTATCCTTCCTCAAGTTCGTACAGAGGCACATGTATCATTGCCTGTTTATCAGAGTCCGTACTATCACAGTAGGAATACGTTCTTGTTTATCCTTCCTCAAGTTCGTACAGAGACACATGTATAATTGCCTGTTTATCAGAGTCCTTACTTTAACAGTAAGAATACGTTCTTGTTTATCCTTCCTCAAGTTCGTACAGAGGCACATGTATAATTACCTGTTTATCAGAGTCCTTACTTTAACAGTAAGAATACGTTCTTGTTTATCATTCCTCAAGTTCGTACAGAGGCACATGTATAATTGCCTGTTTATCAGAGTCCGTACTATCACAGTAGGAATACGTTCTTGTTTATCCTTCCTCAAGTTCGTACAGAGGCACATGTATAATTGCCTGTTTATCAGAGTCCTTACTATCACAGTAGGAATATGTTCTTGTTTATCATTCCTCAAGTTCGTACAGAGGCACATGTATAATTGCCTGTTTATCAGAGTCCGTACTATCACAGTAGGAATACGTTCTTGTTTATCCTTCCTCAAGTTCGTACAGAGGCACATGTATAATTGCCTGTTTATCAGAGTCCGTACTATCACAGTAAGAATACGTTCTTGTTTATCATTCTCCAAGTTCGTACAGAGGCACATGTATCATTGCCTGTTTATCAGAGTCCGTACTATCACTGTAGGAATACTTTCTTGTTTATCATTCTCCAAGTTCGTACAGAGGCACATGTATGATTGCCTGTTTATCAGAGTCCTTACTATCACAGTAGGAATACTTTCTTGTTTATCATTCTCCAAGTTCGTACAGAGGCACATGTATGATTGCCTGTTTATCAGAGTCCTTACTATCACAGTAGGAATACTTTCTTGTTTATCATTCTCTAAGTTCGTACAGAGGCACATGTATGATTGCCTGTTTATCAGAGTCCTTACTATCACTGTAGGAATACTTTCTTGTTTATCATTCTCCAAGTTCGTATAGAGGCACATGTATGATTGCCTGTTTATCAGAGTCCTTACTATCACAGTAGGAATACTTTCTTGTTTATCATTCTCCAAGTTCGTACAGAGGCACATGTATCATTGCCTGTTTATCAGAGTCCGTACTATCACTGTAGGAATACTTTCTTGTTTATCATTCTCCAAGTTCGTACAGAGGCACATGTATAATTGCCTGTTTATCAGAGTCCGTACTATCACTGTAGGAATACTTTCTTGTTTATCATTCTCCAAGTTCGTACAGAGGCACATGTATCATTGCCTGTTTATCAGAGTCCGTACTATCACTGTAGGAATACTTTCTTGTTTATCATTCTCCAAGTTCGTACAGAGGCACATGTATGATTGCCTGTTTATCAGAGTCCTTACTATCACTGTAGGAATACGTTCTTGTTTATCCTTCCTCAAGTTCGTACAGATGCACATGTATGATTGCCTGTTTATCAGAGTCCGTACTATCACTGTAGGAATACTTTCTTGTTTATCATTCTCCAAGTTCGTACAGAGGCACATGTATCATTGCCTGTTTATCAGAGTCCGTACTATCACTGTAGGAATACTTTCTTGTTTATCATTCTCCAAGTTCGTACAGAGGCACATGTATCATTGCCTGTTTATCAGAGTCCGTACTATCACTGTAGGAATACTTTCTTGTTTATCATTCTCCAAGTTCGTACAGATGCACATGTATAATTGCCTGTTTATCAGAGTCCTTACTATCACAGTAGGAATACGTCTTTGTATCCTTCTTCAAGTTCGTTCAGAGGCACATACATCATTGTATATGTATACATATAGTGGTAATGATCCACCTGCCCACCCATACACGTACAGTGGTATTGACCCACTTACCAAATCCCACCCATACACGTACAGTGGTATTGACCCGCCTGCCCACCCATACACGTAATGTGGTATTGACCCACCTGCTCACACATACACGTACAGTGGTATTGACCCACTTACCAAGTCCCACCCATACACGTACAGTGGTATTGACCCGCCTGCCCACCCATACACGTAATGTGGTATTGACCCACCTGCTCACACATACACATAATGTGTTAATGACCCACCAGCCCACCCATACACGTAATGTAGTATTGGCCCACCTGCTCACACATACACGTAATGTGTTAATGACCCACCAGCCCACCCATACACGTACAGTGGTATTGACCCACCTGCTCACACATGCACGTAACGTGTTAATGACCCACCTGCTCACACATACACGTACAGTGGTATTGACCCACCTGCTCACACATACACGTAACGTGTTAATGACCCACCTGCTCACACATACACGTACAGTGGTATTGACCCACCTGCTCACACATACACGTACAGTGGTATTGACCTGCCTGCCCACCCATACACGTAATGTGGTATTGACCCACCTGCTCACACATACACGTAACGTGTTAATGACCCACCTGCTCACACATACACGTACAGTGGTATTGACCCACCTGCTCACACATACACGTACAGTGGTATTGACCCACCTGCTCACACATACACGTAACGTGTTAATGACCCACCTGCTCACACATACACGTACAGTGGTATTGACCCACCTGCTCACACATACACGTACAGTGGTATTGACCTGCCTGCCCACCCATACACGTAATGTGGTATTGACTCACCTGTCCACCCATACAAGTAATGTGGTATTAACCAACCTGACCCCCCCCATACATGTACAATGGTATTGACCCACCTGCCCACTCATACACGTACAGTAGTATTAACCCACCAGCCCACCTATACACTTACAGTGGTATTGACCCACCTATCTGCCCACCCATACACGTACAGTGGTATATGTACGTACAGGCAACCCACTAGTCAAAATAAAAAATAATCAAACCCTCGCCCACTTATAGACGATGGTATTGATTGACCACCCACATTTAGACACACAAAGACGTTTGGAGGTACACTACTGAGCAATATAAAGACATTCACAGGTCACCCACCCACTCACCCACCTATTCACGTCTGGTGGTATTGAGATACTTTTGCCTCTTTCAAATGGCTGCGGCACTTTGTAGGCGAGTGGTTTTTTAACGATTCTAAAAGTAGCTTCTATAGATCCTTTTCTGTTAACTTTTATACTGTATTGTTTCTCATTCTTATTCATGTATGTATAAACAAAATAAGAGTTTTGTTTGTACATCTTGAGAAGAGAATACAATACAGCATTATCTCAATTGTTGACTCTCTCTATATAAATCTATTTGTTAAAAATTTACGAGAAAACGAGATTAAAGTTTTCAACGAAACTTCATATCAAAATTATATGTAGACATTAGGAAGTTTTAAGTGATTTTGATCTTTGGAATTGCACTACCCTCACAGCCTTCTTTGTTACCATATTATTGTTATGGACCAGATTATCAGATAAGGTGGGGTTTCGTATTTTATATTTTATTTTGACTCAAAGCATAAAATGTGACAGAAATTGTGCATATAAATATTTTTATAGGCTTGTTGGACCAATGGCATATTATGACTCCCAAACCATGAAATTAGCTAAGGGAGGAAGGAACGTTATGACAAGCTGCATGACTCTCAGAATTTCAGCTATGGCTACTCCAGAACTTTATAGTAATTTAGCCGACAGCCCTTGTTTCGCTACGGGGTGGTTCTCTACGCTTGCTTACCTATTGATCCGTGGTTCTCTCTAAACCATCACATCAGTTTTAAAGCACGTCCTACTGACATTCTCCTACGTAACACAATTTTATAGTCTAGAACACCATATGAGTCTACTTTATCGGGGGGGGGGGGGGAGTTGGATGCAAAATAATGCAATCATATTAAATATAGTAGAATGACCTTAAACATTTCACAATGAAAATCTGTTGTGTCATATTTATACATTTTGTATCAGCTGTTTGAAAGAAAATATTTTTAATTAATTCCAATGTTACTCTTATGGAAAAATGGAAGCGTCGAGGGGCTTTTTTTACTCTATAGGATTGGAATTTCTAGGAATACACTCTTATTGGGTCTCAATGACACAACAGCTAATTTCCCTCCAAACTTAATCAAAATCTAATCAGTGGTTCCACAGATTTCTTGATGAGTTTTTGAATTATAGATATATTAGGATTTGTGTCTTCATGTAGGATTTCCATCGTAATTCGGTGGCATTTGCGATTTTCTACCCTAATGCCATTTTCATCTGAAGGAAGTTAAGAATTTTATTTTGCGCTTTCATTGTAACCACCGTTGCGGTAGTAAGTCCACAGTTTATTAATATTTTTATTAATACATATATAAATTTATATACTATTTTAATTGTAATGTATAACATTAAAGGGGAGTGAAAACCATCACGATCAATTACAAGTATTGCTTGAGTGTAGGAAATACTCGATGAAGCATAGACGAGATCACTTAAGTGGACATGATACATTAGATATCTGAGTATGTAAAGACTCCATCTAACTAATTAACTGCAATATAGAGTAAGGATTCCTACATACATTCTGGAAACAGTTACATTAAGTGGACATGATACATTAGATATCTGAGTATGTAAAGACTCCATCTAACTAATTAACTGCAATATAGAGTAAGGATTCCTACATACATTCTGGAAACAGTTACATTAAGTGGACATGATACATTAGATATCTAAGTATGTAAAGACTCCATCTAACTAATTAACTGTAATATAGAGTAAGGATTCCTACATACATTCTGGAAACAGTTACATTAAGTGGACATGAAACATTAGATATCTGAGTATGAAAAGACTCCATCCGACTAATTAACTGTAATATAGAGTAAGGATTCCTACATACATTCTGGAAACAATTACATTAAGTGGACATGAAACATTAGATATCTGAGTATGTAAAGACTCCATCTAACTAATTAACTGTAATATAGAGTAAGGATTCCTACATACATTCTGGAAACAGTTACATTAAGTGGACATGAAACATTAGATATCTGAGTATGTAAAGACTCCATCTAACTAATTAACTGTAATATAGAGTAAGGATTCCTACATACATTCTGGAAACAATTACATTAAGTGGACATGATACATTAGATATCTGAGTATGTAAAGACTCCATCTAACTAATTAACTGCAATATAGAGTAAGGATTGCTACATACATTCTGGAAACAGTTACATTAAGTGGACATGAAACATTAGATATCTGAGTATGTAAAGACTCCATCTAACTAATTAACTGTAATATAGAGTAAGGATTCCTACATACATTCTGGAAACAGTTACATTAAGTGGACATGAAACATTAGATATCTGAGTATGCAAAGACTCTATCCAACTAATTAACTGCAATATCGAGTAAGGATTCCTACATACATTCTGGAAACAGTTACATTAAGTGGACATGAAACATTAGATATCTGAGTATGTAAAGACTCCATCTAACTAATTAACTGTAATATAGAGTAAGGATTCCTACATACATTCTGGAAACAGTTACATTAAGTGGAAATGATACATTAGATATCTGAGTATGTAAAGACTCCATCCAACTAATTAACTGCAATATCGAGTAAGGATTCCTACATACATTCTGGAAACAGTTACATTAAGTGGACATGAAACATTAGATATCTGAGTATGTAAAGACTCCATCTAACTAATTAACTGTAATATAGAGTAAGGATTCCTACATACATTCTGGAAACAGTTACATTAAGTGGAAATGATACATTAGATATCTGAGTATGTAAAGACTCCATCCAACTAATTAACTGCAATATCGAGTAAGGATTTCTACATACATTCTGGAAACAATTACATTAAGTACGCTGCTGATGATAGATTAAGCTTCAAAATTCAAATTAAAAACGATTATTCAGTTCAGTAGGATTATATATACACATACACATTTAGGATGTAATAAAATTTAGGATTTTATTACATATTTTAACACATTTAGGATTATATTACATATATATTTAGGATGTAATAAAATTAAAAACTGAGTACCCTTCATATTTGTTTAAAACTGATTAACACAACATGTTTTGACTTTATTGTCATTTTCTAGTGTAAATTAAATAATTAAGTTAAGTATATAATAATTCTTTAAATAAAATTGTAAAACATGTGGTTTTTGTAAATTTGATGAATATGGATAAGTTGGTGATATTTTTTAGTTATAAGTTTTAATGTTTCGAATCTTATCAAAATATGGGTTTGTATAATTGATTTGTGTGTTCAATATGTTCACTGGATTTTCTTGTTGTGCTAAATATATATGTAATTCTTCTGTTGCATTCATTTTCTTGCCCTTTTTCATAAAATTTAATATTTTCATGTTTTCTTCCATTTTTGTGTACGTGTGGTCTGTAGAGAGCAAGTGTTCTGTGAATGTGGATTTCATTGTAGTTGTGTTATAGCTTCTGAGAGCTTGTATGTGTTCTTGAAAGCGTCTTCCAGTTTGTCCAATGTAGAATTTATCACAGTCTGTACAATTAATTTTGTAAATACCTGATTTGCTGTAAATTTTGTCATTATTACGTTCTTTTTGAGATTTTTTATCTAAAATGTTGAATGTGTTGTTGCCTGTGGAGAAACTTAGTTTGTAATTTGTATTTTGAAAGTTTTTTTCGAATAGCTTTGTTTAGGCTTGTGTTATATGGTACGTTTATAAATTTGATCTTCTTTGGGTCTTGATTTGTTGAGCTGTTATTTCTTTTCTTCTTTTTGTTTCTTATTAGTTTGTCAATCATGTTTGGTTTGTATCCGTTTTTTATTGCCAAATATTTTACTATATTTTTTTCTTCATTGAAGTGTTTCTCGTTCATTGGTATGTATATATACAATTTAATATAAAAATACAATGAGACACGTAAGGTTGAATAGCAATTTATTTTTTACATCGTTCTGGCGTAATATCAAACAATGGGAGTACAAAGCAGAATTTATTTGTCATCTATTGTAAAACTTCATACAATTTTTGTCACACAAAACAAATAGTGCACCTTTGAAAGTACTAATTGCTATTTTGTTTTTCTAATAAAAAAACTTACTCGTCAGTTTAAATAGGCCTGTAGGCCTGTGCGTGAACTTTATTCAACGAGCCAAGTACCAACCGTTAGCTCATTTAGGGATTCGAATCTTGGACAAGGCACTTCACAGACTGAAGCCTTAGCCACTGAGATACGTTGGCAATATACCCATAGGAGCAGTATAATGGATTTTGATAAATGATAGCCGAGTGGCCATTTAAGGGCCTTTGTTTTTTTACTGATTTAATAACCACAAAATTAGGAATTTGATGGTTGCATCATCTGAATATTATAATTTGATTATAACTATGGAAGAAATACTTATGGATTACAAACTTATAGATATTTTGTAATATACTTGACGCTGATTTGTATCTATCGTTTATTGTACGTGTTTTGATTTATTTATCGATTATTTTTTAAATTCATTATTGAGACAATGGTCTGCAAGTATGAGAGACGAATGAGTGTGATGAGTATAGATGAACGAGTGTAGTCACGAACTAAGGTCCGTTGTTCTCTCAAGAGCCATTTGTCCAGTAGTCTGGTTGACGAAGGGTCCTACAGCTTTACATAGAATCGAATCACGTAGGTTTGGTCTAATGTCAGTCATTTAACAAGTCTGGTACTAGTCTTTCTTCCCTACAAAAATCCGTACCCAACTCGCTACCATATCCATCCGCCCCACCCAACTCGGACACTCCAGAGTGCTCTAGTGTTTACGTCGATAGCAACTTTTAAGCGTATGCCGTGTGCATTATAAAGAACTCAAAGAACAGAACCCATCGTCTATAATATTCAAAACACGTACTTCTAAGTAGGTGGGTTACAGCACTACGCCACGATCATAACAATATAGTTAAGTTAAATTATATTTTAATTGCTTCATAGGAGAAACTTTGAATATATTGTAATATGTATAGATCAGATTACTTTTTAATTAGGACTTTTTTGTTAACTATTCTTCGAACAAATTTTCTAAAACTTATGAAATTTGGCTAACATATCAATACACACCTTCCTTACTATTATATTACCTATATAGTAACTTCATAACTTATTTTCTCTCATTCTATTAATAGATCTTAAGTTGTTTATTCATTAATGTTTTATCACAGTTCCCTGGTGCCCCACGGTGTTCGATGGCTGGTCTTGCTGGGACGCCACTCCCTCGGGGTCTTCTGCTGTCGTCGCCTGCCCTAAATTTGTCACCGGCTTCGATCCCACAAGTGAGTAGATCCTCAACAACAAAGTCAATACACACACTCTTCCTTCCTTGTATAGTGTAATTTTATTATTTCTGTACAATTATATTGTATGATTTTCACCAGTTCGGTGAATGCATGTAGTGGACATATTGGGCAGTCTAAGAATTGCCACTTATAAGGTCGGGTTTCTTAAATATGCATTACTAGACCTTAAGTTGTATTCACTTAGCCTTGGAGGGGGGAGCTGAGTACTCCAATAGAATTTATGCAGCTGTGTTCTTATTATATATATGACAGAAAACAACTATTTCTGGTGAACGAGACAAAAAACACGTAAAATAAAAAAAAAAAAAAAAAAAAAACACAGAGTTTAATAAACCTCATTCAGTAGTACATTTTTCGAAAGCACTGAATGAATCTATAGTTATATTTTACAATTAATTTATGAGAAAGAGAGAAATATTAGTCATTCCATTTGTTAAACCTTCCAGTTTAAGACATGAGATTGGCTTGCTTCCATTAATATCTCCAGTTCAGGCATGTACCATACTTGAAAGTTTGAAATCAGGCCTTCGCCATGAATTTGCGGATATAGATATAAATACAAAATATGCCATTTAAGTGGCTGTATTTCAAGTAGATTCACGCAGATATTCAAGTGGTCTTGAACCACTTCGGATAATATTGTAATAAGAAAAACAAAATTGAATATTGAAGTATTGGTATTTCACAAATAGTCAACGATTCGGCATTCTTACAAAAATTATATTGGCTTCAATGGAATACAAATTTATAATAAAACACCACAGGAGTACAAAAGCTTAGTGAATACCAACCAGCTGTATCGAAAGTTCAGGCAGTTTCTCGTTAACCGAAGCTACTACTCAGTCTGCGACTGTTTGTAGGACGAAGTCGTCATATTTTAGTATTTAAAAGAAGAGAAAAAATGGAAAAATTGATAACCTCATTGGATAGTTGGTACAAGTAGTGAATTGGTGAGCGAACAAGACTCACTTTTCTGGACTCAGTCACGTGACTTTTCCAAGATGGCGGCGGTCACGTGACCGGATCCAAGATGGCGGCCGGAACCGGATCCAAGATGGCGGCCGGATCCAAGATGGCGGCGCCCATTTCCCGCCAAATTTTCTAACCTCACTTTTCCTAACCTCAAATTCCCGCCAAATTTCCCACGCTTTTCCCAGAATTCCCCAAAATTCCCGATTTTCCCCCAAATTCCCGATTTTCCCGAAATTACCTTACTTTTTCCCCAATTTTCCCGATTTTCCTCCAAATTCCCAAATTTCCCTCCAAATTCCCACATCATACTATATGAAATTCACTGTTAACCTTGTTATACTATATAAAATTCATTGTTAACCTAACTTTTTCCATATTATACTATATAAAATGAACTTTTTTTGTCCAATATGGCATCTTTTTCCATATTATACTATATAAAATGAACTTTTTTTGTCCAATATGGCATCTTTTTCCATGTTATACTATATAAAATTCACTTTTTTGTCCAATATGGCGTCTTTCCCTCCTCAAAATTCCCTCCAAAAATTCCTTATCCAATATGGCGGACTTTACACTATAATAAATGTAAAAAGATCACAACCGGATCCAAGATGGCGGGTACTTCCGGCGACCGTTGGCTACCTTCGTACGCTCTTAGCCTATGATGCACGCGTCGTCTGCTGGTCGGGCACGCATGCGCCCCTTGTTACTCTACTCATATATACACAATAACAAATTTAATATTCCATACACTACTCCATATACTCTATGTGGCTGACCCGATCGTAGCGGACCTGGTGGCAAAACTTAGCGCATCCTTTTGGAACATGGCACCTTCGGAAGGGAAGTCCCCGGGGGAAAATTCCCTCCCTCAAATTACCTCGGTATACTATACAAAATGCACTATTAACCTTTCCCATCTCATACTATATAAAATGCTAAAGATGGCGGACATTTACATATGTACTATATAAAATGCTTTCGTGTACTTCCGGCAACCGTCGGCTACCTTCGTACACGTCGTCTGCTGGTCTGACGCACACCCAAATGCCACGCTCTGATTGGTTACCTCCCTACTTTACAAATAATATTTCTCACACGTACTGTTAGACTACTTATTTAATTTAATTTTTCTCAAATTTTAACAAATACACAGTTAACATACGCTCTTAGCTTTGGGTACTCATCCACGGCTTCCTACACTGTTACCTATATCGAATCACAGTTCATCCTCAAGCCCCTACTTAACACTCCAGGCAACCCGCAATACACGTTTTTAATTAATTATTTATTCAAAAATGAAGGGACAATTCTTTTTATTTAATCTGTTTATAATTTGTAATACACTGTTATCCTATCCATTTTAATTAATTTTTTATTTTATATTAAATACACAGTTAACATACGCTCTTACCTTCAACTACCATCTACTTCTGGATACCTTTGTATTAACCTGACATCCTCTAAACCTAATACGCTAGCTTAACGCTCTTACCCATACCTAACCGAACTATCCAACTGTACTTACAAAGTCTACTCGAGCTTTTTCAGTCCGTTATTGGTCACAAGCTTCAAATTTTCTTTCATTAACTATAACAATTTCCTATTTTCACTCACCTTTGCATGCATGTACATCTTACCTAGGTTACATTACTTACTTTTATTATCAATTCTGTGGACTCAAATACCCCACTTCCCATTCACGTACTTATCCAGAACCCATCAGCCCCCCTACATAACGAAACAAGCACACCTACCTTCACTTCCTCTCCACAAACATTCCTTCCTTTGTACCGACACTCAAGGACTAATTCACTAACATTTCACAACCTATATACTAGTTACTGGACTGCAGTGCACTGCCAGTCCAAGAGTTCTCGCGCAACACAAGCTGACCTTTGAGGTCAGTGTTATATTGATTGCTATTTTAATTGGCACCGCATGGACTGCATATCAACCACATGCTAACCCAAGAGGTCAAGTTTTGTGATATCAGTCTGAGGTCAGTTTTATATTGTTTCCTATTAAAATATAAAGTGTTTGGTTTCAAATATACAGATTTTACTTAACCTACCAATTGAACAAGTTTCAAACATGTATGACCCGGCAACCTTACCATATTTCGTCTATTATTAAACAAAACGAAAGAATTATTGGTATTATAGTCCCGTACTTTTAAAAAAAGAGAGCAATAATAATTTATTTACACACTACGTTTTATTCAGTAAAATCAATTGATATTCTTGTTATTACCAATTATCATACGTAATACAAAGAACCTTTTACAATAATTTGTGCTTTATATTTAAATTATTACGAGTAAACTTAATTTTAACAAAGTTTTATCAATTTGTTTTGTTGTAAATTCCATAATTTATAAAAATGCTAACACATTACATGTGTAATAATGAGAGATCGTACATCAAATTATACCGTATTTTCTAAAGTTTTTATAGTTTAGGTAGGATTTTAAACAATATGTATAGCATTTATAACCGAATTATTGTATGTTAACCAACCTAAACTTACAAATAACAATTATTATATCCACAAACACATGATAAATGAAGTGTAATAACCTCAAACACAAGATAATTCCTCACACTTTATATACACCATAGCAATACACTATTTACTGTATTTGAGACGTTAATCGTAGAGGTATGGGTCTTGAATGAATGTAGTCTTTGTTACTAACTAAGGCTGCTGGACCCTTTGATATATGCCATGGGACCCAAACCACATAGTATTGATTTTATTTCAAACAAACTGTCAGTTTAAAAAACATTCTAACACAAGAGTAAATTCCATCCAAAAGTAAGAAAAAATCAAAGATACATACAAATTTCAGAAAAAAGAGTCATTTTACACAAAAAATGTGTTGAAACATTGTTCAAATCAAGGAATAACTACCAACATAGTACTCTCCAAACCCCTTAAAGTTGAGTTAAAATGCACATAAATAGGGATATTTGTGTACAAAACATGTTATAATTCCCTAAAAGCATTAAAATGCAGTGTCATAACAATGATATTCACCCTAAACATTAAAAATTCCTTTAAAATACTCTTATAGAACCTTTAAAAACTTAATTTGAGCTCAAATCAACGTACAAAACTGATGTAACACTTGTAAATTAATTGTTTAACCTACATAGCTATTTAGTTGACTCCAAACATTTGACAAAGTGTAAGTACCCAATAGGAATAAATTCTCTATAATGTTCACATTTTAAGCTTGATTTTAACAAAACCTGGTGCTATTGATTCTTTGCACATTAAACAAATAAACAAATAGTTAGTTGAAACGTCTCTGTTGTAGAAACCGTGGTATTAACAGTAAGAAAGTTTGGTTTCTTTTGACTATAATATACTCGATCAGAAAATGTATATACACCACTCCCAAAGACCCAAACACATGAAGAACCTAGAACATACAACACCCTTGATAGATCACCTTCCTATTCATCATATAAGGCCCTTGTTTGTCCACCCAGCTATTCTATGAAATTAAGTGGCAGAGAGGACTTTATAGCCCTAAATTCGCCTTATAAAGTAACAATAAAGTAGTTTTCATGTAATTTCCATCCAAAATACATATACAAACTACCTACCAAGCTCCATTACCCTACCTATACATTAGTAAGACTCTCCTACCCACTTAGCCAACACACAGCTATCTTTACAGACCAACTACCCTCCCAACCAATTTAACAAACACAACTGTCGATTGACACTCCACCTTCCCAAAGCATAAGACTTTTGAAAGACCACCTACCAAAGATACAAAAATCATGATAAACAAACTACACACTCTGCAGACATGACTTAATATACCATCATACTAACATGAAAATAGTCCTATTGACATACCCCTACCTATCCAATATATGTACCACACACCGTACATACAAGACTTATGTTTACCCACCCACATACTAATCAAACAAGACTCATGATTGACCATCCATCTCCGTAACATTCATGGATGACCACCTAACCATACATACGTACACCATAAAACCATGACTTAACAGTCCACACGCCTACTCAAAACACAACACCTCTGATAGATAATCCACCTAAACACTACATAAAACCTATGATTGACACTCTACATTCATGGATGACCACATAACCATACATACGTACACCATAAAACCATGACTTAACAGTCCACACACATACTCAAAACACAACACCTCTGATAGATAATCCACCTAAACACTACATAAAACCTATGATTGACACTCAACATTCATGGATGACCACCTAACCATACATACGTACACCATAAAACCATGACTTAACAATCCACACACCTACTCAAAACACAACACCTCTGATAGATAATCCACCTAAACACTACATAAAACCTATGATTGACACTCAACATTCATGGATGACCACCTAACCATACATACGTACACCATAAAACCATGACTTAACAGTCCACACACCAACTCAAAACACAACACCTCTGATAGATAATCCACCTAAACACTACATAAAACCTATGATTGACACTCAACATTCATGGATGACCACCTAACCATACATACGTACACCATAAAACCATGAAAAACCATGACTTAACAGTCCACACGCCTACTCAAAACACAACACCTCTGATAGATAATCCACCTAAACACTACATAAAACCTATGATTGACACTCAACATTCATGGATGACCACCTAACCATACATACGTACACCATAAAACCATGACTTAACAGTCCAAACGCCTACTCAAAACACAACACCTCTGATAGATAATCCACCTAAACACTACATAAAACCTATGATTGACACTCAACATTCATGGATGACCACCTAACCATACATACGTACACCATAAAACCATGAAAAACCATGACTTAACAGTCCACACGCCTACTCAAAACACAACACTTCTGATAGATAATCCACCTAAACACTACATAAAACCTATGATTGACACTCAACATTCATGGATGACCACCTAACCATACATACATACACCATAAAACCATGAAAAACCATGACTTAACAGTCCACACGCCTACTCAAAACACAACACCTCTGATAGATAATCCACCTAAACACTACATAAAACCTATGATTGACACTCAACATTCATGGATGACCACCTAACCATACATACGTACACCATAAAACCATGACTTAACAGTCCACACGCCTACTCAAAACACAACACCTCTGATAGATAATCCACCTAAACACTACATAAAACCTATGATTGACACTCAACATTCATGGATGACCACCTAACCATACATACATACACCATAAAACCATGAAAAACCATGACTTAACAGTCCACACGCCTACTCAAAACACAACACCTCTGATAGATAATCCACCTAAACACTACATAAAACCTATGATTGACACTCAACATTCATGGATGACCACCTAACCATACATACGTACACCATAAAACCATGACTTAACAGTCCACACGCCTACTCAAAACACAACACCTCTGATAGATAATCCACCTAAACACTACATAAAACCTATGATTGACACTCAACATTCATGGATGACCACCTAACCATACATACGTACACCATAAAACCATGACTTAACAATCCACACACCTACTCAAAACACAACACCTCTGATAGATAATCCACCTAAACACTACATAAAACCTATGATTGACACTCAACATTCATGGATGACCACCTAACCATACATACGTACACCATAAAACCATGACTTAACAGTCCACCCGCCTACCTCTGCACACACAATTCCTTAGGACACACCCTACACATACCACTCATCCTACAGACAAAACTCCTAGAGAACTACCCATCCACCATAAAAACACTATTGCTTCATATAATCATGTTTTAAAATAACATTATTACACTGTAAGATAGGTTTAATATAGCTAAAGACCTAAAGTGTTTCCTAAAATTATGTTTTCTCTAGAAATATGAGAGTCGTTGGTCGAAAACATCCAAACTAAACATAGAAAATAAGAATCAGCTAGTAGTTTCATAGAAATTCTGCTATACAACTAAAAAAATATGAGAAAAAATTAGGTTTAAAAACAATGAACACAGAAAAAATTAGGTTTAAAAACAATGAACATAGAAAAAGTTAGGTTAAAAAAATGAACACAGAAAAAGTTAGGTTAAAAAAATGAACATAGAAAAAGTTAGGTTAGCAAACATCAGAAAAGTTCAGTTAAAATTAACAAAACTCATAAAATGGGACATTTTATGACTTTTGTTAATTTTAACAACTTTTCGGAAAAGTAAGGATAGCAATCAACCTTTCGGTTGTTTGCTAGACTTACTTTTCTGATGTTTGCTAACCTAACTTTTTCTATGTTCATTTTTTTAACCTAACTTTTTCTGTGTTCATTTTTTTAACCTAACTTTTTCTATGTTCATTGTTTTTAAACCTAATTTTTTCTGTGTTCATTGTTTTTAAACCTAATTTTTTCTCATATTTTTTTAGTTGTATAGCAGAATTTCTATGAAACTACTAGCTGATTCTTATTTTCTATGTTTAGTTTGGATGTTTTCGACCAACGACTCTCATATTTCTAGAGAAAACATAATTTTAGGAAACACTTTAGGTCTTTAGCTATATTAAACCTATCTTACAGTGTAATAATGTTATTTTAAAACATGATTATATGAAGCAATAGTGTTTTTATGGTGGATGGGTAGTTCTCTAGGAGTTTTGTCTGTAGGATGAGTGGTATGTGTAGGGTGTGTCCTAAGGAATTGTGTGTGCAGAGGTAGGCGGGTGGACTGTTAAGTCATGGTTTTATGGTGTACGTATGTATGGTTAGGTGGTCATCCATGAATGTTGAGTGTCAATCATAGGTTTTATGTAGTGTTTAGGTGGATTATCTATCAGAGGTGTTGTGTTTTGAGTAGGTGTGTGGATTGTTAAGTCATGGTTTTATGGTGTACGTATGTATGGTTAGGTGGTCATCCATGAATGTTGAGTGTCAATCATAGGTTTTATGTAGTGTTTAGGTGGATTATCTATCAGAGGTGTTGTGTTTTGAGTAGGCGTGTGGACTGTTAAGTCATGGTTTTATGGTGTACGTATGTATGGTTAGGTGGTCATCCATGAATGTTGAGTGTCAATCATAGGTTTTATGTAGTGTTTAGGTGGATTATCTATCAGAGGTGTTGTGTTTTGAGTAGGCGTGTGGACTGTTAAGTCATGGTTTTTCATGGTTTTATGGTGTACGTATGTATGGTTAGGTGGTCATCCATGAATGTTGAGTGTCAATCATAGGTTTTATGTAGTGTTTAGGTGGATTATCTATCAGAGGTGTTGTGTTTTGAGTAGGCGTGTGGACTGTTAAGTCATGGTTTTATGGTGTACGTATGTATGGTTAGGTGGTCATCCATGAATGTTGAGTGTCAATCATAGGTTTTATGTAGTGTTTAGGTGGATTATCTATCAGAGGTGTTGTGTTTTGAGTAGGCGTGTGGACTGTTAAGTCATGGTTTTTCATGGTTTTATGGTGTATGTATGTATGGTTAGGTGGTCATCCATGAATGTTGAGTGTCAATCATAGGTTTTATGTAGTGTTTAGGTGGATTATCTATCAGAGGTGTTGTGTTTTGAGTAGGTGTGTGGATTGTTAAGTCATGGTTTTATGGTGTACGTATGTATGGTTAGGTGGTCATCCATGAATGTTGAGTGTCAATCATAGGTTTTATGTAGTGTTTAGGTGGATTATCTATCAGAGGTGTTGTGTTTTGAGTAGGCGTGTGGACTGTTAAGTCATGGGTTTATGGTGTACGTATGTATGGTTAGGTGGTCATCCATGAATGTTGAGTGTCAATCATAGGTTTTATGTAGTGTTTAGGTGGATTATCTATCAGAGGTGTTGTGTTTTGAGTAGGCGTGTGGACTGTTAAGTCATGGTTTTTCATGGTTTTATGGTGTACGTATGTATGGTAAGGTGGTCATCCATGAATGTTGAGTGTCAATCATAGGTTTTATGTAGTGTTTAGGTGGATTATCTATCAGAGGTGTTGTGTTTTGAGTAGGCGTGTGGACTGTTAAGTCATGGTTTTATGGTGTACGTATGTATGGTTAGGTGGTCATCCATGAATGTTGAGTGTCAATCATAGGTTTTATGTAGTGTTTAGGTGGATTATCTATCAGAGGTGTTGTGTTTTGAGTAGGCGTGTGGACTGTTAAGTCATGGTTTTTCATGGTTTTATGGTGTACGTATGTATTGTTAGGTGGTCATCCAAGAATGTTGAGTGTCAATCATAGGTTTTATGTAGTGTTTAGGTGGATTATCTATCAGAGGTGTTGTGTTTTGAGTTGGTGTGTGGACTGTTAAGTCATGGTTTTATGGTGTACGTATGTATGGTTAGGTGGTCATCCATGAATGTTGAGTGTCAATCATAGGTTTTATGTAGTGTTTAGGTGGATTATCTATCAGAGGTGTTGTGTTTTGAGTAGGTGTGTGGATTGTTAAGTCATGGTTTTATGGTGTACGTATGTATGGTTAGGTGGTCATCCATGAATGTTGAGTGTCAATCATAGGTTTTATGTAGTGTTTAGGTGGATTATCTATCAGAGGTGTTGTGTTTTGAGTATGTGTGTGGACTGTTAAGTCATGGTTTTATGGTGTACGTATGTATGGTTATGTGGTCATCCATGAATGTAGAGTGTCAATCATAGGTTTTATGTAGTGTTTAGGTGGATTATCTATCAGAGGTGTTGTGTTTTGAGTAGGCGTGTGGACTGTTAAGTCATGGTTTTATGGTGTACGTATGTATGGTTAGGTGGTCATCCATGAATGTTACGGAGATGGATGGTCAATCATGAGTCTTGTTTGATTAGTATGTGGGTGGGTAAACATAAGTCTTGTATGTACGGTGTGTGGTACGTATATTGGATAGGTAGGGGTATGTCAATAGGACTATTTTCATGTTAGTATGATGGTATATTAAGTCATGTCTGCAGAGTGTGTAGTTTGTTTATCATGATTTTTGTATCTTTGGTAGGTGGTCTTTCAAAAGTCTTATGCTTTGGGAAGGTGGAGTGTCAATCGACAGTTGTGTTTGTTAAATTGGTTGGGAGGGTAGTTGGTCTGTAAAGATAGCTGTGTGTTGGCTAAGTGGGTAGGAGAGTCTTACTAATGTATAGGTAGGGTAATGGAGCTTGGTAGGTAGTTTGTATATGTATTTTGGATGGAAATTACATGAAAACTACTTTATTGTTACTTTATAAGGCGAATTTAGGGCTATAAAGTCCTCTCTGCCACTTAATTTCATAGAATAGCTGGGTGGACAAACAAGGGCCTTATATGATGAATAGGAAGGTGATCTATCAAGGGTGTTGTATGTTCTAGGTTCTTCATGTGTTTGGGTCTTTGGGAGTGGTGTATATACATTTTCTGATCGAGTATATTATAGTCAAAAGAAACCAAACTTTCTTACTGTTAATACCACGGTTTCTACAACAGAGACGTTTCAACTAACTATTTGTTTATTTGTTTAATGTGCAAAGAATCAATAGCACCAGGTTTTGTTAAAATCAAGCTTAAAATGTGAACATTATAGAGAATTTATTCCTATTGGGTACTTACACTTTGTCAAATGTTTGGAGTCAACTAAATAGCTATGTAGGTTAAACAATTAATTTACAAGTGTTACATCAGTTTTGTACGTTGATTTGAGCTCAAATTAAGTTTTTAAAGGTTCTATAAGAGTATTTTAAAGGAATTTTTAATGTTTAGGGTGAATATCATTGTTATGACACTGCATTTTAATGCTTTTAGGGAATTATAACATGTTTTGTACACAAATATCCCTATTTATGTGCATTTTAACTCAACTTTAAGGGGTTTGGAGAGTACTATGTTGGTAGTTATTCCTTGATTTGAACAATGTTTCAACACATTTTTTGTGTAAAATGACTCTTTTTTCTGAAATTTGTATGTATCTTTGATTTTTTCTTACTTTTGGATGGAATTTACTCTTGTGTTAGAATGTTTTTTAAACTGACAGTTTGTTTGAAATAAAATCAATACTATGTGGTTTGGGTCCCATGGCATATATCAAAGGGTCCAGCAGCCTTAGTTAGTAACAAAGACTACATTCATTCAAGACCCATACCTCTACGATTAACGTCTCAAATACAGTAAATAGTGTATTGCTATGGTGTATATAAAGTGTGAGGAATTATCTTGTGTTTGAGGTTATTACACTTCATTTATCATGTGTTTGTGGATATAATAATTGTTATTTGTAAGTTTAGGTTGGTTAACATACAATAATTCGGTTATAAATGCTATACATATTGTTTAAAATCCTACCTAAACTATAAAAACTTTAGAAAATACGGTATAATTTGATGTACGATCTCTCATTATTACACATGTAATGTGTTAGCATTTTTATAAATTATGGAATTTACAACAAAACAAATTGATAAAACTTTGTTAAAATTAAGTTTACTCGTAATAATTTAAATATAAAGCACAAATTATTGTAAAAGGTTTTATGTATTACGTATGATAATTGGTAATAACAAGAATATCAATTGATTTTACTGAATAAAACGTAGTGTGTAAATAAATTATTATTGCTCTCTTTTTTTAAAAGTACGGGACTATAATACCAATAATTCTTTCGTTTTGTTTAATAATAGACGAAATATGGTAAGGTTGCCGGGTCATACATGTTTGAAACTTGTTCAATTGGTAGGTTAAGTAAAATCTGTATATTTGAAACCAAACACTTTATATTTTAATAGGAAACAATATAAAACTGACCTCAGACTGATATCACAAAACTTGACCTCTTGGGTTAGCATGTGGTTGATATGCAGTCCATGCGGTGCCAATTAAAATAGCAATCAATATAACACTGACCTCAAAGGTCAGCTTGTGTTGCGCGAGAACTCTTGGACTGGCAGTGCACTGCAGTCCAGTAACTAGTATATAGGTTGTGAAATGTTAGTGAATTAGTCCTTGAGTGTCGGTACAAAGGAAGGAATGTTTGTGGAGAGGAAGTGAAGGTAGGTGTGCTTGTTTCGTTATGTAGGGGGGCTGATGGGTTCTGGATAAGTACGTGAATGGGAAGTGGGGTATTTGAGTCCACAGAATTGATAATAAAAGTAAGTAATGTAACCTAGGTAAGATGTACATGCATGCAAAGGTGAGTGAAAATAGGAAATTGTTATAGTTAATGAAAGAAAATTTGAAGCTTGTGACCAATAACGGACTGAAAAAGCTCGAGTAGACTTTGTAAGTACAGTTGGATAGTTCGGTTAGGTATGGGTAAGAGCGTTAAGCTAGCGTATTAGGTTTAGAGGATGTCAGGTTAATACAAAGGTATCCAGAAGTAGATGGTAGTTGAAGGTAAGAGCGTATGTTAACTGTGTATTTAATATAAAATAAAAAATTAATTAAAATGGATAGGATAACAGTGTATTACAAATTATAAACAGATTAAATAAAAAGAATTGTCCCTTCATTTTTGAATAAATAATTAATTAAAAACGTGTATTGCGGGTTGCCTGGAGTGTTAAGTAGGGGCTTGAGGATGAACTGTGATTCGATATAGGTAACAGTGTAGGAAGCCGTGGATGAGTACCCAAAGCTAAGAGCGTATGTTAACTGTGTATTTGTTAAAATTTGAGAAAAATTAAATTAAATAAGTAGTCTAACAGTACGTGTGAGAAATATTATTTGTAAAGTAGGGAGGTAACCAATCAGAGCGTGGCATTTGGGTGTGTGTCAGACCAGCAGACGACGTGTACGAAGGTAGCCGACGGTTGCCGGAAGTACACGAAAGCATTTTATATAGTACATATGTAAATGTCCGCCATCTTTAGCATTTTATATAGTATGAGATGGGAAAGGTTAATAGTGCATTTTGTATAGTATACCGAGGTAATTTGAGGGAGGGAATTTTCCCCCGGGGACTTCCCTTCCGAAGGTGCCATGTTCCAAAAGGATGCGCTAAGTTTTGCCACCAGGTCCGCTACGATCGGGTCAGCCACATAGAGTATATGGAGTAGTGTATGGAATATTAAATTTGTTATTGTGTATATATGAGTAGAGTAACAAGGGGCGCATGCGTGCCCGACCAGCAGACGACGCGTGCATCATAGGCTAAGAGCGTACGAAGGTAGCCAACGGTCGCCGGAAGTACCCGCCATCTTGGATCCGGTTGTGATCTTTTTACATTTATTATAGTGTAAAGTCCGCCATATTGGATAAGGAATTTTTGGAGGGAATTTTGAGGAGGGAAAGACGCCATATTGGACAAAAAAGTGAATTTTATATAGTATAACATGGAAAAAGATGCCATATTGGACAAAAAAAGTTCATTTTATATAGTATAATATGGAAAAAGATGCCATATTGGACAAAAAAAGTTCATTTTATATAGTATAATATGGAAAAAGTTAGGTTAACAATGAATTTTATATAGTATAACAAGGTTAACAGTGAATTTCATATAGTATGATGTGGGAATTTGGAGGGAAATTTGGGAATTTGGAGGAAAATCGGGAAAATTGGGGAAAAAGTAAGGTAATTTCGGGAAAATCGGGAATTTGGGGGAAAATCGGGAATTTTGGGGAATTCTGGGAAAAGCGTGGGAAATTTGGCGGGAATTTGAGGTTAGGAAAAGTGAGGTTAGAAAATTTGGCGGGAAATGGGCGCCACCATCTTGGATCCGGCCGCCATCTTGGATCCGGTTCCGGCCGCCATCTTGGATCCGGTCACGTGACCGCCGCCATCTTGGAAAAGTCACGTGACTGAGTCCAGAAAAGTGAGTCTTGTTCGCTCACCAATTCACTACTGGTACATTCAATATTTTCTTTTTTCTTTTTTTAGGCTAGAAAATTAGAATGGTTTATGACGAGTCAACAGCTTGCTGCATATTTTCTGTAATACGCAAACGTAACACTATTTATGTAACAATAAACCATTATCATTATTATATGAACAGTAAGGAATTGCAACTTGAACGTTCGTGTCTTTTTAAGGCATATTTGTCCTTATATGTTGGTCTTTACATTATGTATTAGGAGATAATTGGTTACTAACATTCCTAACTACTTATAATGATATATAATCTCCAATATGTTTCTTTAGTGCTACTATATATTTTTTTAAATTTAGGGAGTTTTAAAAATAGTGCTTCAAAGTTGGTATCAAAGATGCTTTCAAAGTAAAACGAGGACTGACAAAAAACAAGAGAAACAGTTAACTAATGTCTAGATACTGTAGCTGAATAGTTATCTGTCAAAGAACGAACTTAGGGTCGAAGATTGATTTCCGATTCGATTACAGAGTCAATGTTATTTGAACTTGTACAACCAAAGACGTGCACACTCAACTGAAAATATTCAGAGGCTTTGAAGTTAAAACGCGAAGCTTTACAAATATACGACTTAATTGACCTATGTTGCTTTGATCGTCTTTCCTTGTCAGAAATTTCTTCCTATAACTGAGTAAGACTGTTTCTTTCTATTTTAAAGGCTGATTTGTAATAATTTTTGAAGTGAAAAACGCTACCTAATAGTTTATAGACAGGTTAAAAAAAATTCTCTTAGATTGAAGACAAATTTTCAACTTGACATCAGAATGAAAACAGTTACGCTGTTAGTGATTGTAAACCATAATTGAATATAGAAACAAACAGACTGTCCAAGGGAATGAATTTGCTGTAAACGGGCCCCTTTGCTGCTATCTAACGGTGATTGCTTTCAAATAAATGATCGGACGACAGTTCTGCGAAATATGAGAGACCCCGTGGACGCCAGCACACACGTACTTACAAGAGAAAGCCCCGAGGGGGGGGGGAGATATAGATAGATGGATGGATGGACGGATGGATAGATGGAAAGATGTATAGATGGATAGATAGATAGAGCGAGAGAGAGAGAGAGAGAGAGAGAGAGAGAGAGAGAGAGAGAGAGAGAGAGAGAGAGAGAGAGAGAGAGAGAGAGAGAGAGAGAGAGAGAGAGAGAGAGAGAGAGAGAGAGAGAGAGAGAGAGAGAGAGAGAGAGAGAGAGAGAGAGAGAGAGAGAGAGAGAGAGAGAGAGAGAGAGAGAGAGAGAGAGAGAGAGAGAGAGAGAGAGAGAGAGAGAGAGAGAGAGAGAGAGAGAGAGAGAGAGAGAGAGAGAGAGAGAGAGAGAGAGAGAGAGAGAGAGAGAGAGAGAGAGAGAGAGAGAGAGAGAGAGAGAGAGAGAGAGAGAGAGAGAGAGAGAGAGAGAGAGAGAGAGAGAGAGAGAGAGAGAGAGAGAGAGAGAGAGAGAGAGAGAGAGAGAGAGAGAGAGAGAGAGAGAGAGAGAGAGAGAGAGAGAGAGAGAGAGAGAGAGAGAGAGAGAGAGAGAGAGAGAGAGAGAGAGAGAGAGAGAGAGAGAGAGAGAGAGAGAGAGAGAGAGAGAGAGAGAGAGAGAGAGAGAGAGAGAGAGAGAGAGAGAGAGAGAGAGAGAGAGAGAGAGAGAGAGAGAGAGAGAGAGAGAGAGAGAGAGAGAGAGAGAGAGAGAGAGAGAGAGAGAGAGAGAGAGAGAGAGAGAGAGAGAGAGAGAGAGAGAGAGAGAGAGAGAGAGAGAGAGAGAGAGAGAGAGAGAGAGAGAGAGAGAGAGAGAGAGAGAGAGAGAGAGAGAGAGAGAGAGAGAGAGAGAGAGAGAGAGAGAGAGAGAGAGAGAGAGAGAGAGAGAGAGAGAGAGAGAGAGAGAGAGAGAGAGAGAGAGAGAGAGAGAGAGAGAGAGAGAGAGAGAGAGAGAGAGAGAGAGAGAGAGAGAGAGAGAGAGAGAGAGAGAGAGAGAGAGAGAGAGAGAGAGAGAGAGAGAGAGAGAGAGAGAGAGAGAGAGAGAGAGAGAGAGAGAGAGAGAGAGAGAGAGAGAGAGAGAGAGAGAGAGAGAGAGAGAGAGAGAGAGAGAGAGAGAGAGAGAGAGAGAGAGAGAGAGAGAGAGAGAGAGAGAGAGAGAGAGAGAGAGAGAGAGAGAGAGAGAGAGAGAGAGAGAGAGAGAGAGAGAGAGAGAGAGAGAGAGAGAGAGAGAGAGAGAGAGAGAGAGAGAGAGAGAGAGAGAGAGAGAGAGAGAGAGAGAGAGAGAGAGAGAGAGAGAGAGAGAGAGAGAGAGAGAGAGAGAGAGAGAGAGAGAGAGAGAGAGAGAGAGAGAGAGAGAGAGAGAGAGAGAGAGAGAGAGGAGAGAGAGAGAGAGAGAGAGAGAGAGAGAGAGAGAGAGAGAGAGAGAGAGAGAGAGAGAGAGAGAGAGAGAGAGAGAGAGAGAGAGAGAGAGAGAGAGAGAGAGAGAGAGAGAGAGAGAGAGAGAGAGAGAGAGAGAGAGAGAGAGAGAGAGAGAGAGAGAGAGAGAGAGAGAGAGAGAGAGAGAGAGAGAGAGAGAGAGAGAGAGAGAGAGAGAGAGAGAGAGAGAGAGAGAGAGAGAGAGAGAGAGAGAGAGAGAGAGAGAGAGAGAGAGAGAGAGAGAGAGAGAGAGAGAGAGAGAGAGAGATTGCACTCGTAAAGTTCCGACAGAAGTTAAATTAAGCATTTTAATTATTGTATTTAATTAATTTAGAAAATTATTCAATTGTTATTCAAACGTGTTAATGTGTATAACTGTTTTAAAATATTTAATACATTTTTTATTTTTCTGATTACAAAATACGATTTCCTTCAGGCTATGTATATAATTGTATTTATTACTTTCAGCACCCATCACCCTTCCAGGGTAACATTTTTCGTCTACCTTGACAGGATTTGTCAATAATTTATAATATTGTTCAATAAAATTCTCTGAACTCTCTGATAACCTCCTTGGGTTCCTGGTTCATTTAGAACTACAAATATCATACTTAAAGTGTCCTAAACACCTCGGTCATTCTTAAAGCTGCCATTTTCTTTCTTACTTTTAAATTTATATTTAAAGAACAAAAAGATATATTAATCTGGAATGTTGTACAGCCATTCATAACATAAAGATCCAATTTTAGAAAATTTATCGCTTTTCTTCTATCAATGATTTCAATAAATTACAAATAAACATTAAAGAAAGCAACAACAATAAGGAATTTTGCCACGAGGTAAAGAACTGGTTATACACTATACACGACACATGTTGTCTGAGCCAGGTCCTAACTTAGAGTAAATTATAAGAAACATTAGTTTATGAACTGTCAAATATTGAATTTAATTTGATTATGAAATATTGTTATTTTAGTAGTAGTTTGAATTATTTAATGAATGCTACATAACGCCTTTCTAATCATATACAAGACTGTAATACTTAAAAGAGACTGGACTGAGATATTTGTTAATTTATTTTATTATTATTATTTTTTTTCACTAACCACATTACTGGAAACAGTGGTTAGTATTATTAACTTAAGTTTTATGTTCATTTAATTGTCAAGATGTTGTGAATAACGATCATTATTCATCAAATGGAGGCTATTTAAAGTTTAAAACCTAAATAACTCAAAAACAATATTTTTGATAAAAACTACAAGTAATAATAGTTTATAAAGTTTAATTAAAAATCCAATGATATAACATTTTTAAAAATAGGATGAAAAATAATAAAGAAAAGATAATTTATGTTAGTGTATGTACAGTGCAATATGTCAGTACAATGTGCAACACAGACCTCACAGCTGGTAATAATAAAATGATTTTTGATAGTATGAAATTAGCTGACTAGTACAACAATGAAGTTTATATAAACATTTGATTTCATACTTTCACAAATTAATTTCTTATTACCAGCTGTTACATGTGTGTTGCAGAATGTACTAGCAAATTGCATTGTACATACAGTAACATAAATTAATTATCTTTTCTTTCTTATTTTTAATTCGATTTAAACAAAATGTTTTATCATTGGTGTATTTTGAGTTATTTAATGGTTTAAAAACTTTAAGTGGCCGCCATTTTGTATTCATTAATAGAAAGGAACCGATAGTTTTAATAAAAATGTATCTTTATGCTATAAAGTACTATTCAAAACTGCAACTTAAAATAACTTTTTATTTTGACATATAAATATGAAAGTAAAAAAAAGTTAAAATACAATATTTTTGTTTCTAAACGAACCTGACACAATAACCAAAATAGGTTATCACAAGAAGTCTTTGTTTAGTTATTTTTACAGAATACATGTTTCCACTATAAATGCTCTAACAAATGTAGACAAAACACCGCAGAATATATTAAAGGCATTACCCGACCATGTAATTAATGTTGAAATAATTCTTCTCCGTAGTTTTTAGTGCTCCGTTTATAACCTCCTCTGGCAACGTCACTTCTAATTACGTCTCTTTATTTCCATGCTAATTTCAGAAAAATATGTTCATTGCTGTACACCATCCAAAAACTTACCGAATGAAACGTACTGTTTCTTGTTTTAGTTTATTCACAATTGTTTACGTGGTTTTACAATATTTTGTAATATTGATGGAGAAGAAGAGTTTTCTTTGATTTATAACAAATTATTAGAACTTAGTACACACATACGCCAGACCCAATTGGCGTATGTCACATTGAAAAATAACACCCCTTTTCTTCTTCTCATCTACAAACTGCTTGGAGTAGAGAGGGGCTTGTCTATGTGACGCATCATCTGACACTAATCCATGTACTGTCCTGCCTCAGGGACGGCGTTCAGGAGGTGCCTGGAGAACGGGACGTGGTTCCGCCATCCCGTCACGGGTCGACCTTGGTCCAACTACACGACCTGTGTCGACATGCATGACCTATGGGTAAATATACAGTCAGTTATATGACGTAGTAGCTGTGTTTTGACTATTTTTTTACATTATATTGTAATAAAAAATATATACAAAGTTTATATACAAAGTAGAAATAGGATTAAAGTTTCGTTACTTAATTTTAAATAATCCTATAATCACAGGACAGAAAATGATTTTCCTTGGATTTCAATTTATTTAATGCAAACCAAGCAATAACAATGATTGTAAAAGAACTTAACGAAATTTGGTAATTGCTAACGATTTACTACCATGGCCATGCAATTTGGCAGTGTTTTTTTTCCATTTCGAGGTATTTAAAAACTGTTCTTGTGGTATTGTTAAAGATGTGCTTATTAAAATTTTTTTCACATTTCAAATGCGAATAAGACGTTGCCATATTTTAAAATAAATTTAAATGTGTTGATTTCTTCGGAAGTTTGAATAACCAAAGGGCGTCAATTTTGACAAGTATTTCAAGCTTATTTTAGTTTTCTTATGTACAACATTTGAAAGAAATCGATGTGTTAAATTTATTGCACCAACAATCGATGGGAGTTTATCGTGGAATTAATAAGTTTTACTCTGACTTTTCCTACACGTGATTATACTGTCGTGACATCCTGATGGGTACATACGATCAGCTGTTTACTTACCGATGAATTGAGATTTGTAAATAATGGTGGGGGGGGGGACAAAAACTGTTGAGTGATTATTTACACTACTTAGTAAGAATGCATGTAAACTGTTAGGTGTCCAACATAGCTAAACCTAACACAATCCAACGTAACAAAACCGAACCTAACACAACACAAACCCAACCTAACTCAACTCAACCTAATACAACGCTAATTAACACAACAACTTGACACAACCATATCTAACACAACCATACTTGGCACAATCCAACTTAACTAAAGCAAATATAACAGAACCAAAGCACACATAACCATAACCTAACACAACAAAATTCTAACACAACCCAAACCCTTTACGATTCACCTAATAAAACCCAACTACACCAAATCTGACACAACCCAGAATATTACAACTAGATTTAACACAACCTAACCAAACACACCCCCGAATTAACTAAACCAAAAGCTAACACAATCGAACATAACACAATCAAACTTAACATAACTAAACCTAACGCAACCCCAACCTAACACCACTCGGCCTAATACATACATATATAACACAACCACATCCAACCAAATCTCACAAAACCCCAATCTAATAAATCTGAACCTAATACAAGCCCAACATAACACAGCCAAACCTAACACAGTCCTACCTGAAATAACCTAACACAGCCCAACCTGATACAACTTAACACAGCCCAACCTGATACAACCCAACACAGCCCAACCTGATACAACCTAACACAGCCCTACCTGATACAACCTAACACAGCCCTACCTGATTCAACGTAACACAGCCCAACCTGATACAACCTAACACAGCCCTACCTGATTCAACGTAACACAGCCCTACCTGATACAACCTAACACAGCCCAACCTGATACAACTTAACACAGCCCAACCTGATACAACCCAACACAGCCCAACCTGATACAACCTAACACAGCCCTACCTGATACAACCTAACACAGCCCAACCTGATACAACCTAACACAGCCCTACCTGATACAACCTAACACAGCCCAACCTGATACAACCTAACACAGCTCTACCTGATTCAACGTAACACAGCCCTACCTGAAATAACCTAACACAGCCCTACCTGATACAACCTAACACAGCCCTACCTGATACAACGTAACACAGCCCTACCTGAGACAACCTAACACAGCCCAACCTGACAAAACCTAACACAGCCCAACCTGAGACAACCTAACACAGCCCAACCTGATATAACCCAACACAGCCCAACCTGAGACAACCTAACACAGCCCAACCTGATACAACCCAACACAGCCCTACCTGATTCAACGTAACACAGCCCTACCTGATACAACGTAACACAGCCCTACCTGATACAACCTAACACAGCCCTACCTGATACAACCTAACACAGCCCTACCTGATACAACGTAACACAGCCCTACCTGATACAACGTAACACAGCCCTACCTGATACAACCTTACACAGCCCTATCTGATACAACCTAACATTATCTCTTCTACTTATACTACTAAAAATATTTGTGGATGATTTTAAAATGTTCAAGTGTATTATGAATGTAGAAGATACTGCTGGACTGCCGTGTGATCTGGACTGTGTATTTTAGTGGAGTATAGTTAATAGAATGTGAGTCAATGTTTCAAAACTTCATGTTATGACGTAAACAAGATCGAAGGTATATTTGAACCATGATAATTTTTTTAATGAACATTTTATTTCCAAAGTGGAAATAGGGGTTTACATTGATCAAACATTATCTTTTAATTCACGTATTGAAGCATGTATATCAGCGGTTAGTTGAACAGTGGGTTTTGAAATTAGTCAGAGAATTCTTTTTAAAAGGGTTGAGAATTAATAAAGCTTTATAACTCCCTGGTTAGGTCGAGACTGGAGTGCAATGCATTAATATGGAGTCCTTTTTAAGCTGTTCTCCGTGAGGCATTGGAGAGAGTCGAGAAAAGATTTTAAAGGTTATTTTATTTCAAGTGCTTTAATTTATATACTTTTGAGATTCCATATGATGTGTTGCTTGACATGTCTGGTTTCCGGAGCCTGGACTTGAGGAGAACACTTTGAGAGTTGGTTTTCTTATTTAAACTGGTGTGGGGTAGTGTGGCGGCCCTGTCGTTTCCAGTTCCGGGCTTCAACAGCAGGAGTAACGTCCCTTTATCCATTCCCTTTTCACGTTTAAGTTTTATATTTAATAAATATATATGCTTACAAGAGTCCCAAAAATTCATTATTCTATCATATTAAAACTATTTTTCAATACTAAGTGTTTAGTTTCCATCACTTTTTATAATTTTGCATTAAAAACATAGTCTTAAAATGGCATTGATGGCCCCAAAATAGTACACGTAGCTTCTCTTCCACGAACTTAAATGTACAACGAGAATGTCTACCTAGCAACATCTCCCAGTGCCCTTTCTGTCAGTCCTTTGGGGACTGGAGATATGTCACTTTATTGTTACGTATTTTATTAACCCTTTAGACAGCTAAACATATCACACTTTTGACGTTTAAGATTCGATTTTATTCATCCATAAACCCTCATCATAACGTTCATCAGTGATTGTCAGTGTGCAAGCTCTGGCTGCCTTTCATTGTGTCTTTTGTGCAATACCCGGACAACAAACCCACTTGACGAGGGTTGGAGCACTTTACCCTCGTCAAACTGCCCATGCTCACTGTCCGCAAAAGGAAACCATTAAAATAATTTTTGACATTTTAACGAATCGGGCTCGTTGTCCGAACATTCTTTCGTGCAGCCACTTATAATAAAAACCTGTTTATCAACATATTCTAAAATCTTCTCTCGAGTTGACGTGTTCTCGGTGGATTGGTAGAAGCTATAGCAATACGTTCTCATAAGGGACCTATATATTCCGATGCAATGTGTAACGTATAAACTGAATAATTCTGAATTCCTTGCTACAGTACGACATATATTGCCTTGCATCAGGTTTATTTACTGAATTGTTTGAAAAATCAATTTATTGTTAAGTATTCCTAGATTATGAGTTTTGGTTTATTTATTTTTTTAAATTAAAAAATATGGACTTTGAACCTGGGTTAAAGATAGAGCAAGTTCGAATCCGACCCGTATACATCTATTATGATCCTACATAGACAAAAAATATTAATCAGTAATATTCACTTTGTATTGTACTGGTTCTCTCCTTTTTATATCGGCATAAGTGTTTCTCAACAAAGATCAATATGATGGAGACAAAGGTAGTTGGACATTTGCCACCATTACGTGAAAATTACCAATCACGACGTTTCGATTTGGTAAAATCCAGACCTTTTTCAAGTGCTAAAAACTAAATTACATCTACACAAACATGTTATAAAACTACCTTCTTAAACTAATCTACTCTTATAATTATCTACATTTTAACCTATATCATAGAATGGGGTACAACAAAATGAACCTCTACCAAATATAAAAATGTAAACAGGGTTAAATTAATATGACCAATTAGGCGCTGCCCAGGTCACGATATCAACGAAAAAAATATTAAAACACAATTAAACTAATATTCAAATCAAACTGAAATAAGATTACATCAACTAATATATATATGGTACCTGAAAAACAATATTAATTTAAAATAACATTAAACATGCACAAAAATGATATATGTGACTCGGAAGGACTGAGACTACTATCTAATCTATTAACTATTACAATTACATTTTAACCTGAAAAGACAACAATTATTAGGAATAAAACAATACAATAAACAAATATTACAAAAATGATGAAGTCTTAGTGTCAAAGAATATTAAGATGTCAAAAGATCAATAGTGTCAACAAAATCACCAGAATAAAGTTAAGAAGGATGTCGGCCTCTCATTAAAAAAGGAAAAAGACTTGATTTCCCTGTCAACAATCACATGTTGTTTACAACCATGAGTAGTTGTATATTTTCATATTTCTATATCAGATAACAAGTTGAGCTCAAACACAAGTAACTTAGTCAAATATGCAAATCTTAAATATACTCAGGTTAACAAATTGTATCGAACTATTTATAAACATAGAAAATATCTTAAGTTTCTAAATTCAATTTATCTGCTGTCTATTGTACGAGATTTGCAATCCTAGACGTTATCATCTGAAGTTTGTCCTTTAAGTAAATCAACTGGTTCGTTTTAAAGATATTAATTATTTCTTGGTAGAGTAACCTTTAGAAATTGAATTTTGTAACCACAAATTCTTAAAATCCAAAGAATAAATTGTTTTATTTTAAAGAATCGTTTACGTTAAAATACGCCATTGCATGTACTTAAAATGCATGTATAAAGTTCTCGAATTGTTAATAGATTTTAAAATAATGCAATTAATAAAGTCAAAAAACGTATAACATGCAACACCTATACAATAGCAAAAAGGAACTAACTAATGGTATGGTTCAAAATCAGTCTGTTATAGTTAGTAAATTTTTTTAGTTTATAGTCTAGAATTCCTACGGTTAGATTTCGTATTTTTAAGTATTTTCATGCAAAGTATATATGACCGAGGAAATATCATTGAAAAAATTTTTTTTTTCTTGAGAGTTATTTACAACCATTATTGCCTGTTAAAATTGAATTTATTCAATTCAGAATTTCCACAATGGTTAAATATGTCATATACTTTTGTTGAAAACGTTAAGAGAATTTCGAAAATCACTACTAAATTTAAAAAGTTCGTATTCAGATTCTAAACTCGGACGTAGTTAATTCGTATTTTAAGAAAAATATGAATGATTACCTGAGTGTAGAATGAGAACGGCCAGTGTAGTCGTTTTACTAATTGAGTTCAACTTAGCTTAGAAAGGGCCATCTATTAATAGCCTTGGGTAACTAAGGGACCGACATCTTTATGTGGAATCCGAACTACGTTAATAAATTCATGGATGAAACCAGGACTTTGTTACTTATTTATCTTACGGTACTTTCGGTGGTATCGCAAACGATTTACAGAAATAATCGAAGATAGGTTTTTTCCTATTTTTTTAGATACCAAGTAATTTCATTGCATTTAATAAAGAAATATTCCTTAATATTTTATATATTTGCTAAATAGTTCACTTTAGAAATGCAAAGTTCTGCCACATGAAACTTCGGACTTGTAACTCAAACTCCAAATGTTGAACATATGGCTCTAAGTGAAGTTGGCGACACTGTTTCACTGCCCCATGACGTCATTCAGCTCAATTGAATGTACTGCACTTTGGACCAATGAAGATCGGATTTATTCAACTATCTTACAAAATTAATTTGCCAATTCGATAGAGGTTCTTTTAACATTTTAAACCTTTACTATAACATAAAAAATCATTTTTGAGCCAACGAATATTATTGAAATTGTGACGTTCAAATAAAATAAAAAATTAAATGAGACAAGTTTAAAACTAAATTTAAAATTTCATTAATTTGGATTTTTACTATACTTTACTAAGCAGTGGCATCCAGTTTAATATTACATAAGTGGACTTAGATAGACAATAATCTTACTATAAGAATTATGCTAAATAAATAACTAAGACGACTACAATCTTAAATCGTTTTACTATCCATGATTTATTCTGAATTTAGAACGAAATTTCAACAATATTTGAACGAAGGATAAAATGGAAGAAAACAACCCAAAGGTACCAATTGCTTCTGTATTGTATAAACAATGGATTCAATGATAACAAAAAAATAATTTGAGAATAAAGTGTAAGGTTCGTGTTTCTCTTTGTTGTCAAAAGTATGGAAAGACAAGTGAGTTAACTCCACAAAACGGCCAAACTGAGGTGCATGTACGAACAGTCTAAGTATTTTGTATCGGTGATGTATATTGTTGTCGTTTAGTTGAATTTGTTTTATTTTTAGTATTTATGTGTTAAATAATCTAATGGTAACTTACTTGGGCTGTAAATTATATGAATATTTAGTTACTAGTTTTATCTTAATAAATTATAATTTATAGTTTTTGTTTCAGTTCCGAGAGATCGTTAACAACCTGTACATCACAGGGTACTCAATTTCATTCGCTGCGCTTCTTATATCTCTTATAATTTTCTTTACATTTAGGTAAGTTTCTACTTTACTTAGGTTAGTCATAAGTGGTTATGTTTCTTTCTACGTAAATTTTGATTAATACACCGAGTGTACATTAAGTCATGCACTGGATTAATATTATCTGAACGATTATAGATAACAACACTTGGTATACATCATAATTAAAAAAAATTTGAAGTAACTACCTAGCTTAGTACTTTTTTTAGTGTTGATTGTAGTATGAATGAAATTAAATGAAAAATGATTTTATCGAAAAAGTGTACAAAAGACGAGGTAAGAGCTTTTAGAGTTTTTAAAATATAAATATAATTATATAAATATAAAATATTTACTTTGATTGTAAATAAAAAGTCCTCTGCTTATTATTTACCAAGTAGTTATTAATCACTCTTATAAACATGACGTATTTAAAATGACTTATATATTTCTAATGTTTACGTTTGATATTTATTGATGTTACATATTTATAATGTTTACGTTTGATATTTATTGATGTTACATATTTAATGTTTACGTTTGATATTTATTGATGTTACATATTTAATGTTTACGTTTGATATTTTTGTTGAACTCCCTGTGAACCATCCTCCATTGGATGTGAAGAGTTAGAAACCTAAAATATTATTTGTAGGTCTAGTACGAATTTACAAAGTTTAATTCTCCCAACTGAGCCAAGAAACTATTAAGCTACACAAAAGAATCTACACACTTAAAAAAAAAAATAAATAAAGTAGCGTAATTTTTTAAAGGGTGGACCTTTTGAGATCGGATTTGCTGCACTGTGTTTAACTAATAGAGACATTTAATTTAATGTATAACTCAACCTATGCTCTCTTTTAAGATTTCTTCTGACACTTTGAGAGCCGTCCCCTGGCATGGCAGAAACTCAGTTACTCAAAAAAGTGTATGTTTAGGTGCAATGATTCACCAAACCTAGTTGCTTATCCGCAATCGTTCAGAAAATATTACGCCAGTGCGGGAAGGGGATTGTCTACTGAAAAGTAAAAAAATCTGTATTTCCTTATAATTCTTACTTTTTAAACTTTTAAATGATAATTAGATGTAAATGATGAGGAAACATGCAATTTTAAACATTTTCTAAATGTATATAATCCTTCAGATATACATTTTTAGAGAAAACGTACGCGTTTTTTTTCAAATTTATATTTATTGGAAACCATAAATCCTAACTTATTTTTCTTATTGTCAATTAATGTTAGGTAATAATAAAGCCTAAAAACTCATGTCACATCATATTTTTATTTGTACGGTAGTTAGAAATAAAATCTGTAACAAAACAAATAAAATCTGTTACAAAATCCTTTTAATAAATTAAAGCATATTTTAAAAACATTTCATTTATTAAAGAATAGCCACACAACAAATAACCACAAAATTAAATTACAATTTAGGTTATTCATCTGATATCAGAAACAGAAAATTTCATCCATTTATCACAAGCCGTTTGTTTGGAAAATAAAATTTTGTTCTGAAAAAAAAAAATCAATTTACGGGAAATGGCCTCTAAAGTAACTCATGTTTCAAACAGCTGATCGAGACAGCTGATTAAAACAATAACTTAAACAGAGTATTTATATACAATAGTATACTGGTCATTATGACTTTTTCATAATAATTAACTTCTTTTTTATTCTTTTCTATCAATATACATGACATAATATACATTTTTATACTATAAAGACTTACTAACACAAAAAGTACCAAAATTAGACGTTCGTGACAATGTACTTGCCATACGATAACGTACGTTATATACATAAACAACGCATCAGATATTAGTTTTAATGTGTTTTTGTGGTCTTAAAACATCAAAGATTAAAAAGATTAAACAAATTTGTTTCAATAAAAATGACAATTTTTAGTAGACAATCCCTTTTATGTAGGCTATGAGCATTAGCTGATAATTTAAATATGTACAAAAGCTTTTTGTATTGTCACTGTGCTTCTCCTTGACTACTGTGTGTAGACAACCAATGTGTGCTTCAATATGTTCTCCCAATGCCGTCATGGGCTTGTACAACGCCAACAATGGCTCAATAAAGCCACAATGGTACTCGAATAAAGCGATACGCTAACTGAATGTGGAATGAATGTGAGAAACCTGTAGAGGCCAATGTTTTCAGAACTAACAATAGGTAAACAATGTTCAATTTTTACTCATTATATTTCAGATGTCATTTATAAGTTTTAAAATTTATTAAATTTTGTTTTGTACATATGTGTATAAAAGGCCGTTGGGTACGGTGTGTGGTCGCCAACATCAACAAACGCTAGTCTTGAGACTTTGGATTAAGTAATATATACAGATTTAATATATATAATCATTTATTATTTGTTTTTATTTCAAGCAAATATATAAAGTCAAAGAGGTGTTGCGTTATATAAAGTTTAAGGTTAAATAAAAGAGTATATATCATAGCTACTCGTGTCATATGTCTTCACTTAGTAGCCCTTGGGAATTTTCTACAAAAAAATTAAAAAATTAAATTTGCTTGTGCACAATATTTAGACTGGAACAGATAATTGTAGGAAACATTTTAACGATCTCTAGAATCTATCAGTATCGACACTTTATATTTCATTTTATACTTAACAGGTTAGCAAAAATGTATAATATAATATTTTTTACACCCTAATTTGCAATAATTTTACTTAAAGTTCAATGTGAAAATCTGTTTAGTTTTAAACTAGCATACAAGAATGCATTACCACATAGTACCACCCACCCATACACGTGCGTTGGTGATGATCCAACCACCCATCCGTACACGTACGGTAAATTTATTTATTATAGATGTATATTTATTTTATTTATTCTTAAGACGCCGATCATCAAGATTTGGGTGAATATGGATTTCGAATGAGTGTTATGAGTCAAGATGAACGAATGTAGTCATTGTTACTATCTGAGTTTGACTTAGCTCAGAAAGGACTAATTATTAATAGCCTAATAGTAAGGGCAACCATGGGACCTACAGCTTTACGTGGAATCCGAACCACGTAGTGTTGGACTGATTTTCAGGTAACTGACAAGTCTGACACTCAGTTACCTTCCCTACACAACATCTGAACCTTGACTACCATCCAACATGGACACCCCATACTTCTCTAGTAGTGTCCACGTCAATGAGTCCATTTAGCGGACGCCGTGCTGGTATTAAGAGGACCGAGGATAGAACCTATCGCGTACAATCTCCCAAACACTTTGTCCCCAAGTAGCTGGATCACAGCACTGCGCCACCAGTGCCGACCCAATATAAAATACATAGGTTAATTATATTGGTGTATGTCACATAAAGAGACTTAAAGGCGAATGAAAAGTAAAAATGAAAAAAGCCCACTAGTAATTTAGGAAACAACGCATTATTTTACTTTTTCAAAAAAAGGGTTGGGTAGAAATATAATAAGCAGTATAAATATTAATATAAATATATATAAATAAGCCTTGGTTCTTCTGTTCCATAGTTGCAAATAAAACATCGCAACTTTATTTTAGTATAAGGAGCGCAGACTGCCGAGTGGGTTGACGCATCGGAACTTCAAATCCTAGCCTTGACTGTTACTGTAGTTTGTATCAGTAATGTTTACCTTGTAACGTACTAGTTCCCCCTCTTACTCTGTTTGATAAGATCCCCGCAAAGATCAATAGTCTATGGAGAATGGGTTGAGTAAGACTAAAGTGGAGATCAACCTCTCCATGAAAAAGTGTTTATAATAATATCCACAAGAGTCTGAAACAAACAGCAACCGACAATAAATGAAATATTCCTATTTAAAATTGAGGTAAACAATGAAAAAAAAAAAAAAATAAAAAAAAAAATAAAAAATAAAAAAAAAATAGATGAATTATAAAGCCTTGAAACAACACATTTTAAAATATTTTTAGGCCTATTACTAATGGTAAACACGTATTAAATAGTAAAATTATGTAACACTTATTCAATTAAATGAAAATAAATTGAAAATATAATTATGTAATTTATTTATTTACGTTTTAGAAAACCATCAATAATTTACTATGTATGTTAGCATAAAAAATAAATGTTGTACAATACTTATTACTTCTTCACATGACCAGTGGCTGTGTTTTATTTAATTATGTATTGAATAATTTGTTTTTTTAGAGAGAGAAAAACCACCAATCTATAAAAATTAAAACCGATATATTGAACATATTTGACACAAAGTTATTGGATACCTTCCTAAATTCATTCCAATTTAATATCATACATCTCCAGATAGTCATGAAATATTAAATAATTATTCCAGTTAGCATAAATTAATAAAATAAAATACATTTTTACAATATATATTATTTCCTTAGTCTACGCGTCATGAGCTAAGAAAGTAGATAAATTACATATAAATAAGTGATGTGGTACCATTTATCTGATTATAGCTACAACCGAAACCACACTCTCGACCCTGACTGTACTTGGTACAGTCTGTGGTTAGTGAAACTAGGTAATTGATTTGTCACGGGGTTACTTATGGAACAAAATACATATACTAGTATATTGCATTTAATATACTGGGTAATTTTTGATATACTAAACCGTATACGACCTACGGCCCAAGGTTTCACACAGTAAATGTAGGCTTAGGCCTCTGTTAAAAGTGGGTTGGTAGACCACTACAACTAATGCCAACTGTTAAAATCATGCCATTGTTGGAACATAAACAATCACTAACCTATAAACGTTCAGTCTGTCCACAATTACTGTTCACTGTGCCAATTATTCTGCATTACCTAACGTAATAATAGTTTTATTGTTTTTGCAAGCGTTTTACTAAATGGCGTCCATTTATAAAATTATTTTTATCCTCTCCATCACAAGAAAATGTTCTCCATTCGAAATTTTCTACCAGCTTTATAGTCTACAAGATCCCAATGGTGGCAAATAAAAACCCTGTATCGTTTGCATATAAAAAAATCAAACAGTTGCAATTCGTATTCTTCAATCTGAATTGTTGTAATCTATCCAATAGAACGCAAAAAAACTTTTCTTGCAGTCAACCATTTCAACATTTGTATTTACCATTCATAATTTTCCAATTGCTGTATTTTATTTTAGAACACTGTGTTTTTTATAAGTTATTATTTTATAATATTTGTTTTATTAAATAATCTGGTATAGGCCTATATTTATTTTTTAAGTAAACTTAAAGTGTAATTAATTATGACAAGTAATTTCATACTTATGAAGGCACTGAAACGTATATTTTAAGAATAAATGTATTATACATGGCTAATAAATCTATCGAACTAGTGTAGTAATTGTTACTATTTTAAGGTCAACTGTTCCTTAGTTAGGATAATTTTACTACGTTAATAGGCAGGTAGATAAAGGATCTATAGTTTAATGTGGAATCTGATTCACGTAGTACTGATTTAATTTTCGGCAAACTGACAAGCCTGATACTCAACGGCATTCTGGACAACCCTGTTAACAACTAGCTCCCACGGACACCCTGACTTCTCTAGCAGTTTCCACATCGTTGGGAACCGTTCAGCGGTCTGATAACAGAATTTATAGTATAAAATATCTACAAGACTTAGCCGCAAAGTAGTTGGGTTACAGCACTACGCCGCAGGGCATTTTTTAATATAATATATGTAAACATCAAATTTCTGCCTTAACATGCACAAATACGTTTAAAGGTAAAAACTAAAAATATCATTACAGTTTTTATCTTTATATTCTGGAAGATTTACTATACAGACTTCTTATAAGTAGTAACATATTATATTATATATTTTTAAATGTACAAAATCTTACTGTCAAACAAAACACCAAGTTCTGGTATGAGAATGAAAAAGAATTAAGTCACTAAATAAGTTGCTGACCTAAAATAACTAAGCTAATTAAATTGGAATTAGTGAATTAATTCAAGTTTCTAATCCGATTATTATGTTGACGTATTTTGCTGTTGAACGTCAACTAAAATTAAATTACCTAAAATTCAAAATAACTATTTTAAATCTAAGTGTTACGTTTGTTTTATGAACGATTTCCCCAGTGACTCCAAGCGCCAATCAAATGTGTCAGTCACTTTGATTAGAATGTGTTTGACATTGATTTGATGTCTCTTTTATCAACGGTAAGGTTAGCAACGATTTTAAAATAAAATAAATTCAATTAATTTTAAAATTTTGAAAGTTTGTTAAGGTTTTTATTATTTAAAAATAGTAAATACTATGTACAATCCATTGTTCTATTAAAAATTGAATAAAATTAGTTACATCAAGAAAAAGCACAAAGTCTAGTCTAGTACATGTTAGTCATTTTCATAATTGATCATATAAAAAAACCTTGTGCTCACATGGGTATCGTAAAACTGATTTGATCGTTTGGTGAACTTAGTACATGTTCAGTCCTTACAAGTATACCAGTGGTCTCCCTCTCTCTAACTCTCTTCCACTCTCCAACACTCACTGAAGTGACTACAGATACACCGCTTAGATTGTGACCTACTGAAAGCACCGGTGCGAGAGGTATGCGCAGATTGGTGGAAGTGAGATAGAGAACCACTCTTCCTCCAATGTGCCACTCCATTTAAAAATTATCATGGAAACTAGGAAGACAAAAGGCCGCGTGTGGGCAACGCAGTACAAGTTCCGCCGACTACGTCATCAGCAGCAGTGACCTTTGGTTGGTTTGGTCAAAACTAAAAGATCAAGCTTAGAACTATTAAATTAAATCATTATTTAGTATTAAAATAATAACAAAAATTAATAATACTACTAACAAAATGAATAATAATGTAAAACATTTAATAAAAATAAAACAAATTTGTAGTCTCAGAGATACCACTGAGAGTGCCACATCATAGCATGGGCGAAACGTTTGGTGATGTAAATATTGTAGATAACACCTTGACGTGGTCGTTACCGGTTTTTAATGCTATAAATCCTTATTTCGATTTTTTACGATTGTTACTAATAAATTCAGCAGAAATTTATGGTAAGTTAACATTCCACAATATTACTTGATCTCTCATTTGCCATAAAATAAATCCCTCGGTGAGGATTGTAGCTTTTCAATCATAAATACAATTAAGGAATTAAACATAACAACTCTACTTTACTATAATTAACGAGGACTGCTCTATCCATTAGCAATACAAAAAGATTGAAAAAAGATTTCTTCCATAATGTATGTAGTTCTTCGTTTATTAATCTTGTAGTATAGTAGCAAACAAACATCGAGTCACATGCATATATATTTTATTTTAAAAACAAACGCCTTTTCATTTTTAATTAAAAAATAATACCACTGTACGTGTATGGTTGATTGGGTGGTTGTGTATTGTGACATAGAAATATCTATATACTGTAAGGTTTAAATTGTTCTTTTTAATAGTCTTTTTTTATTGAGACTATTGAAAAATGGTGTTAATATTTTTAAGTACATACACGTAATCTTTGACGTTAAGAATTACCATTATCTGACTACTAGAGCTAAGAACCCCGATAGTGGAAGGGGGAGGGGGTATACTCACAACACAATCATAACATCTTGTGTTACTTAACTCCATTGAAAATCTTTCTCTGGCCGGAAAAGGAATATTTGGTAGAATATGTTTGGAAGTTACACATGTATTTAGTGTAATCAATCTGAAATAGTTTCTATACCAGTTGGTATGACACACAAATAATTGTATGATCGCGTTTAACATTTCACACTTTATGTATAATATGTGCAAAAGTTTCAGGTTTACCTAAAAAATAATAAAGTCACAGTTTATATTTATAGAGATTATATTATATTCACTCATATATCCATTACCGATGACTTTATGACAATTCAAAAATCCAGGAATCAAACAAGGAATTGTGTTAGTTAAGTCAAAATTTATGATTCCTTTTATAATATCAAAATGTAACTTGTATCTTTTAGTTTTCCGTTTTAGTTTATTCATAAAAATTTAAATCACTATGAATATGCAGTAGTTCCCAATAGTCGAGTGGAATGTGAAACGTTATACGAAGAGTCTATGACTTGACTAGTGAAAAAAAAAAAAAAAAAAAAAAAAAAACACAAACCAGTTACTTAGAATTTTAAATAGAAGAGACTAGCTCAATCCTAATTTGGGAATAGGAAAGTTGGGATTAACTAATAGAAGAATAATAGAACATAGGTTCGTTTCTCAAGCAGCGTCCATAGAAAACTAAAGAAATTGATTATGAGAATTTAGGAGCTTCGAACATGGAAACATGGAATTAATTTGACATTTAATATATTAATGATTAGTTAGTTAAAATTGAGGGTATAATGATTTGATTAATATCAAATCATGAATGGAATAAGAACGGTAAAAATATATAAACTTAGCAAGACAAAATTGTAAGTAGACATAAGTACTCACATGACTAGTTTATGTCAGCTCTTTATAGAACACTAAATGAATGTTCCTACTGAATTATGTGGAATTATCCTAGGCTATAATTTATTTATTGAATGACCCAACTTGACTTTAGAGCGCTCTTACAGCAAATGCTGGAACTACGAGGAGTTTGGGAATGATACAACCATTGGTGTGACGGTGTAAGCAGTCATAACCTAGCAACGCCTTTACATTTTGAATCGTTGCCATGTTTTAGTTCCCTAAATGCACCTGTTTTACTATCTACTTGATTGATATTATGAATCTGAATAAAAATATTATGATTATAAAATTATTCTTATTTTTTATATTGTCTTTTACATTTTTGTCTTAAAATTTTTTTTCCTATCATTTATAGATTTTTCTTATCATATTATTTATACATTTTTCTATTGTATTGTTTCTGAATCAATTAAAAATGCCTGTTCAAGCAGATTTTTACCTCAGCAATTAATTATTGCCTGTCGTATGTCAAATGCAGTATTCTTGGCAACACCGCACGTCAGAGCTACTGTCGAATGCCACACAGTACGCACATATAAAGCCGAGACATTCATTAAATACAGTTTAATGTCGATTTTAGTACGCAAGTGAGCATTCTCACTCGTTATAGTTGTGATTAATCATAGTTTTAATTTTCAAAATATTGTAAACAAAAACTTCTCTCGCCACTTTACATAGGCCGCAGGCCTGTACGTGAACTTTATTCAGCGAAGCGTGAAGTATCAGCCGTCAGCTCAGTTAAGGACTCCATACTCCACTGAGCCGACATAACATTTCTGAAGACACTTACGTTGTTACAGGAGTTTGCGGTGCACCAGGATTGCCATCCACGTTCACTTGTTCCTAAGTTTCGCAGCCAACGACTTCATGTGGTTAGTTTGGTATCACAAAGTGGTGGGCGACACTTCTGTTATCAGCGAGAACAATGTGAGTATAAGAGTCGAAACTCATACATTATTGAACACCAGCTTATCGAATACAACACTAACAATAGGGAAAAAATTACATAACACAAAATCTCCTTGATGTAAAGGATACAAATAGTAAAAACCAACAACATTTATAAAAAAGAAACATTGATGCAAACAAAAACTTAAGAAACTAAAATTTATACAAAACATAAAACAAATATACAGAGCTAATATTGATTAAAAGACAAATGTAACAAAACTAAAAACTAGAACCACAAAATTAAGAATAGTTTAGAGGGTGAAAATAACAAATCAGGTATACAGGTTTGGGTAACAGTCTATCTGATTAAAAATGAACTAATTAAATTGGAAACTAGTAACAACTCTTTTAACAGTCTTAGTGACTCTACCTCTAATGGGGGATGGCCCACAAAGAGTCAGTAGATAATTTTAAACGTAAGCATACGTCAATGTGCATACTATTTTAAAGGTCTTAATTAGTAGAACATCATGCCGCAAATTAGACCTCAAAAGGTTAATCTTAAACAAGATGGCGCCGCTCGAAAGTTACAATAGGCCTACTGATCTTATATGCAAGTCCAGGAATGGCTTAATTTTATTGTAACCTTATCAGATGAAGCTACAAAACTCCACACATGATTACTGTATACACAAACACCTACTTCAAGATGTATTCGGTGTCCTGCTTTTCTTCTATGGGAACGGTCCACGAGAAGTCAGTAGAACATTTTTAATATAAGCATAGGTTGAAATGCATGCCATTTTAAAGGGCTGGTCAAGTAAAGAAAAATGCCGCAAATTGCACTTCAAAAGCTTTATCCGTTACAAAATGGTGGTGGTTTAAAATCTTAAGGAAGTTATTTTCTGTCCCCGGACTTGGTTAGTGACAGAACCACTTTTGTACTCATTAGGTTATTTTTTTAAATTGGGGAAATAAACAAACTAAAGCATATCTACAATTAACATTTATATTAAAAATCATTGAAGTCACAGTATTTTAATATTAAACGTGATAATTTTTTTGTATCACATTACGTAGGCTAAAATACAACCAATAGTGTAATACAGTATGCTCCTACAGAAGCTGTCATCTGTTACAGGTATACTGTCAAGTCTTACATGTCGTGATTCAGTACTTGATGGTCGCCAACTACTTCTGGATGTTCTGCGAAGGCCTCCACCTCCACCTCGCTCTCGTCGTAGTCTTCGTCAAGGACACCTGGGCCATGCGCTGGTTCTACTTCTTGGGCTGGGGCGTGCCTGGAATCATCACTGCACTCTATGCCTTCGTACGATACGAAGCCAACGAAACTCACCAGTAAGTAGGCATGGACCGTATTAGATATCTCACGATATTAGTTCATTTCGTATTAGTTACAGAAAAATATCAGTTGAAAATATATAATCTTAAATATTACTAATATTTTTCTATATACCACACTGATTCAATAAGGTCAGCAATAGTAATATTTCTAGTCGTGACGTACTTGTAATGTTAGTAATATTTTAATATTAGTAATTTCTCAAATACTGTATATTAATAGCAGGTTAAGGGAGAAATAACATTCGTTCAAAACTATAACATTTGATAATATTCCACCTAGAATTAGATTTATTAACATAACAATTAATACAACTGCAGTAATACCTGATAAAAAACTATAAAAACAACAAATAATTACACTAAGTTTAATATAAATATTAGAATTATTTAAATGGTCGTGTTACTAATAAGAAAAATGTTTTTGTTTATTAACTAATATTACTGAGAAAATAATAATAATAATAATAATGTTTTATTTTATCATTTTATACATACAAAGATAAAAAATCAAATATAATTGTACTCCTAATGCTGCCTTCTTATACAAGAAATATATAGATACAAATAAATATACACACACATACATGATTTAACATGTACATACAATTACCCAACCTGCAGCTGTATCATACAAATGTTTAGTACCATTAAATGTAAATCTGTTGAGAAAATAAATATGGCCCCTTAGATCATAGATCTGTTTTGGGGTTCCATTACAAGAATAATATTTCAACAAAAAGACCAATGCAGTAGCAAATAAACAAAACTATATTCCTAATTTTCCTTACAGTAATATTCTAAATTATTTACAACAAATATATACTATGTTAAACTAAAAATATTCCTGTTAATAAATAAAAGAAGTTGCTCAGTGCTTGTAATTATACTCATTGGTAACTTTCTTATGCTAAGAAATGAACTTTTAAAATATTAAAACAAGTTAAAGAGAAAATAAAATTAAAAATACACATATAACATACTAAAATAAAACAAACCACCATAATTAATTCCAAGTATTTAAATATTAAACAATGAATCCTGACAACAAATTAAAAACCATCATTTGGTATATTATACTATTTACCCTAATGCAGTATCACAAAATATTCCTCAATATTTTCAATTGTAAATAACAATTTTTTTAATCTTTTCAATAATATGTTTTTACTTGCCACATTTCTTATATTTAGTGGAAGTGTATTATTTAGTGGAAAATGAATTTCTGCATTCACACTAATACAAATATATCAGGTATGGCAAGGAATAATATTTCTTGTGCCAAGATTGCCTTAGGAGACCAGCCAGCTGTCAGTGAATAATATATCACGAATACAAAAATATTAATATTAGTCTGTATTACATAATAGTTACTCTGTGTATTAGTTACTTTTCTGTATCTAATAGGAAACAGGTAATATACTATTAGATAATATATTCAGCCATCCATACCAGTAAGTACAATCCGAACCAAAATACAGTTCTGGTACATTATGTAATCAAATATAGGCAATGTATGAAAATCGTGAAATTCTCTAATTATTTTGAGCTGATAATCAGACACAAGTTACAGGGCTTTAAAGTGGTGTGAACCTGCAATATGCGAATATGTTTTTAATTCTTATCCTTAGACATGAGACGCCGACACAAATTTGTGCGTATTTTAGGGCGAATATGAACGGTTACGTTACTGTAAGATGAATATAATCTGGTTACTAACTGATTTCAACTTATGCTCAGAAAGGGCAATTTATTAATAGCTCAATAGTCAGGGTAACTAAAGGACCTACAATTTAATGTTGGATCAAAAGCACGTTGTATTGGTCTGATTTACAACTAGTTGACAAGCCTGATTCTCTCCCCTTCTACAATAACTTATATTATTGGTTGACCTTTAGTGACACAAACTGGAGTAATGGCAACTAAAGGGAAGGCTTTTACACAGTCGTTTTCCTAATGTCATTATCAAAAAATCCCCTTTAGAATTTAGACATTTTTAGAATATTGTTCATTGGTTAGTAAATAAAAATCTGTTACTTTAATAATATAATTAATTAATAATTATTTATATTTACTCTCTCATCTCCGTGAACTTTTGATATTTGGGAACGATAGTCAATTAAATACGACACGTAATGGTAGACGAACACTTTATACATTGTTTTTTACTAAATATTTTGACATGATTATTTTGTATAGTAAAACATAACAGTGATTTTATATTAACTAATGTAAAATAACTGAAGTTGATGTGTCGATAAATATACTAACCTAAGGTGATATATAAGTTTTGGTAATATATAAGCTACCCTTGTAATAGCTGTAACATCTGTGTACAAGTGCTGGATGAACGACTGCCACACCCAATGGATACTTAGTATGACTGTTTGTATGTCCATGCTGGCCAGCCTCGCCTCACTCACCAAGCTAACCTTGTGATAACTATAACGTCTGTGTACAGGTGCTGGATGAACGACAGCCACACCCAATGGATACTGACTGTGCCTGCTTGTCTGTCCATGCTGGCCAGCCTCGCATCACTCACCAAGCTAACCTTGTGATAACTATAACGTCTGTGTACAGGTGCTGGATAAACGACAGCCACACCCAATGGATAATGACTGTGCCTGCTTGTCTGTCCATGCTGGCCAGCCTCGCCTCACTCACCAAGCTAACCTTGTGATAACTATAACGTCTGCGTACAAGTGCTGGATGAACGACTGCCACACCCAATGGATACTTAGTATGACTGTTTGTATGTCCATGCTGGCCAGCCTCGCCTCACTCACCAAGCTAACCTTGTGATAACTATAACGTCTGTGTACAAGTGCTGGATGAACGACTGCCACACCCAATGGATACTGACTGTGCCCGTTTGTCTGTCCATGCTGGCCAGCCTCGCCTCACTCACCAAGCTAACCTTGTGATAACTATAACGTCTGTGTACAGGTGCTGGATGAACGACAGCCACACCCAATGGATACTGAGTATGACTGTCTGTCTGTCCATGCTGGCCAGCCTCGCCTCACTCACCAAGCTAACCTTGTGATAACTATAACGTCTGTGTACAGGTGCTGGATGACGACAGCCACACCCAATGTATACTGACTGTGCCCGTTTGTCTGTCCATGCTGGCCAGCCTCGCCTCACTCACCAAGCTAACCTTGTGATAACTATAACGTCTGTGTACAGGTGCTGGATGAACAACAGCCACACCCAATGGATACTGACTGTGCCCGTTTGTCTGTCCATGCTGTCCAGCCTCGCCTCACTCACCAAGCTAACCTTGTGATAACTGTAACGTCTGTGTACAGGTGCTGGATGAACGACAGCCACACCCAATGGATACTGACTGTGCCCGTTTGTCTGTCCATGCTGGCCAGCCTCGCCTCACTCACCAAGCTAACCTTGTGATAACTGTAACGTCTGTGTACAGGTGCTGGATGAACGACAGCCACACCCAATGGATATTGACTGTGCCCGTTTGTCTGTCCATGCTGGCCAGCCTCGCCTCACTCACCAAGCTAACCTTGTGATAACTATAACGTCTGTGTACAGGTGCTGGATGAACGACAGCCACACCCAATGGATACTGACTGTGCCGGTTTGTCTGTCCATGCTGGCCAGCCTCGCCTTCCTCATAAACGTCATGCGTGTCTTACTCACCAAGCTACACTGTAACTCTGCCAACCCAGCACCGGTCGGCCTCCGTAAAGCTGTTCGTGCTGCCCTCATCCTGGTGCCACTCTTCGGCATACACCATATCCTCATACCTTTTCGACCTGAACCACACTCAACCTTGGAAAAGGTGTACCAGATATTCTCTGCCATTATGGTGTCTTCACAGGTAGATGGATAGAAAATATCACACTTAAGCTCTTCGTTCATAAATTATTATTGTTTTTGTAACCAATAATAATTTAAAGCAATTGGAACCAAAAAACTACAGGTTCTTTGTTTGTGTATTTTATAAGATAAATGATCGTGAAATTTATAAGGCATTCGCTGTCCTAAATATTAGCTTTTTAAGTATCTGCCTGTTGATTATAAAAAATTACTTTTATAAAATGCATTAAGACGTAATTTAACATGTGACATTTAATTTAAAAAATCGAATCTCTAACACGCAATGCTAAATTAGAGTAGAAATAAGTACTGTATAACATAAAATATTAATAACGCTTAGAAAATACCAAAGAATAAAAACAATTTAAACTGTCTTTCACATACGCCTCAGCGGTTGTCTACCCACAAATTGTTTCTTCTGTATTGTGACATCATCTGTTTAATGCTTTTGTATTAAACTAAGTATCGTGTTAAGTTTGTTTTACCTTAAAACAATGTAACGCTAAGTACTTTACTGTTAAGCTTTTTACTTAACTTAGATTGCTTTTCCCTTGTATTAACACCAATACGTACAGTTTCAGAAACATTAGACACGTATTCATATAATGTTTTTGAGAATATTTGCAATTTGTTTTATTAGATTTATAATTATATTTTTATGAGAGTTTTAATTAAATACAAGTGAAAGTAGACAGAATTATCAAATGTTTGCTGTTGTAGAATATATTTACTGGTTTTATTGTATCATTTAATCAGAACATTTATATTGAAGGGATGATACATCAACTTCCTATGAATATTCAAAATAATATTTTCGTAATGATTTTCCCAAGTATTTTTATAGCCTAAGTGTGTTATTTTTTAAAAGTATTAAATAACACATATTTATATGTGAATGTTAGTTCATTGTCTACATTTTTAATTGTTTGTAATGGCTTATTTGTACGTTTAATAGTTTTTCTTTTATTCTTCTGTACAATAATGTGTTATTATTATAATTAATATAAGATCTATGTATTTTCCTTTTATAATGCTAACAAATTTACTTATTTAGTAAAAGTAAATAATTATTGCTTGGAGAGTGATGCTTGAGGTTTGAATTTCGTTATGTAACAAGACATATTTTAAACGATAAAATAAATAAACCACATTAAACTAACATATGTTTTAATAGTACATATTTTAATTGATCAGTGGGACTACGTAACTCTTTTTGTTGCAGGGATTTTGTGTGTCTGTGCTGTTCTGTTTTGCCAATGTGGATGTCCACTGTGCCTTCAAGGCAGTTCTTAGACGACTCAACAGAAGACACGCAGCTCACGAAAACCTGACAGCTACTCAGACAAGGGACGTCGTCTGAAGGCAGTCCATGGCGACGCCGCATCGCTTGTTGGAGGCGTTCGTCTGACGATTGGCCCGATCGGGCCCACACTACAACGGAGTATCCACCGTCAGCAGTGTACAGTGATGGAGACTGTAATAAAGCAAGGGTCTAAAGTCAGTCCTCGGCGTCACCGCATCACTTGTTGGAGGCGTTCGTCTGATGATTGGCACGATCGGGCCCACACTACGACGGAGTATCCACCGTCAGCAGTGTACAGTGATAGAGACTGTAATAAAGCAAGGGTCTAAAGTCAGTCCTCGGCGACATCGCATCGCTTGTTGGAGGCGTTCGTCTGACGATTGGCCCGATCGGGCCCACACTACGACGGAGTATCCACCGTCAGCAGTGTACAGTGATAGAGACTGTAATAAAGCAAGGGTCTAAAGTCAGTCCTCGGCGACGCCGCATCGCTTGTTGGAGGCGTTCGTCTGTCGATTGGCCCGATCGGGCCCACACTACGACGGAGTATCCACCGTCAACAGTGTACAGTGATGGAGAATGTTACGTTGGTCTAGAGTCTTTAAAGGAAGGGTCTAAACTCAGTCCATGGCTGTGTATATTGTTGTGGGTCGATCAGACTTATAGCGCACCAGAAAAATCTAATCAGTAACAGGCAGTGATAAGGATGGCAACGATATATCGGAAATATGGTTCCATATATCGATATATTAGTATCGATTTTTTCTTTCGATAGTATCGGCCATATTGATATTTTGGTTCGACGTATCACTACAATATTGACATTATTCTATCGCCTCAAAATCATTACGATTTGAAAAAAAACATTTAAATTGCCTCTTGTGCGTACAAAACAAGCATTGAGTTAAAAAAAGACTAACTTATTTTTTTTTACATGAAGTTGACGCACTAAAATATAGTTTATTTTAGAGCAGCGGGTAAATGAAGTTGAGTGTGAGTTGGCAATGCTGACTATAAAATGCCTAGCCTGCCTTGCCAGTTGCCTTACAAACCACGTGTAATAACTAAAGGTATAGTTATTTTTATCTTGATTTTTATTTTTTTTATTCAGCCCAACAGACCACAAATCGTTTCGTGTAAATACATATATTTAATTTTTACATCCAGTAGGCTATTCTACATAGTAACAGCAAAACATGAGAGTATTTTTGTTCATGACATAAGAGTTAGTGCATGATTTTAAACAGATAAATCATTTGAAATATCGGCTACCCGATACATCGATACTTTTCTTTCAATATTATCGTTATATCGATAATTGGTTTGCAATATATCGATAATTTGATATATCGATATGTTGAAAATATTTGTCATCCCTAGGCAGTGATGGCTAGGTTGAGAGTAGTTTCCTGATATATTTTTAGGTATTTCTTTGATAATGGCGTTCCAGGGCCACAATAATAAGCCAGCATGGTAAATGCTGGTAAATGAACTTCTCACTTTAATGTCCTAAAGGGTGTTGCAAATATTTATATGCATTTCAGTTAAGGTAGTTGGGTACATAAACAATTATGGCTATATTTGCACTGAAGTTTATCATTTAAATTAGAATATTTCCTTAAATTATTATTTGACTCAGGGGTGCATCTCATGCGGGTTTAACATAATGTCTTCCTTTATTGAGTAGATATGAAATTGACAAGATTATGGTTCTTTCAGTCCTAATGAACACGTAATAAATATTATTATAACCTCTACCCGTGTACAATTCAAATTTAGTGAACAAAAATTTTCTGCAGTTGCTTTTACACTTTCAACGACTATTTTATGATCATATTATACAAAGGCATGAAGTTGTAAGGAATGTAATTTTTTAATCAAAGTAAAGTAGGTGACATTCGAGAAAATATTTTGAACAGTTTTACCTTAGTTATTTTCAATTAAGTAAAACAATTGCATCGAAAAGAAAACAAACAATTAACAGTTTTAAAGAACAACGCAAATGCTTTGAGTTTTTTATATTTGAGAATTTAATTAACGAAAACATGAAATGTTCACTTCGAAGATAGTTTACAGGAAATCTTAATCATACCTTTGAGTATAAAACCGGCGAGAGTGAAGCAATTTCCTACAGATATTTTGTCACCATCTTGTTTCTTATTTCAATACAAATTTGCTGTATTTTGGTTTTAAATACCTTTCTTCAAGTTCATAATAATCGTAAGCATAAATAATCTTATTTAAAACATAGTATGTCTTACTAAATCACGGTTTATGTAATGCTATAATGCCTTATACCTAATACAATTTATTTATAACAAATATGCACCGAATAAAAAGTTACCGAAATATAATTTATCTCTTTTATTGTATTTTTATTTTATTTTCTTGGTTACATAAAATAAATTGCTTACTGTATTTTCATCATTATTACTTGACATGTAATGTAATATTGTTAACAAATGGTTTTGAAGCTTTGATTTTCATCTTAAAAGTTCAACAAAATATAAAAAAAATAAAACAAAAACGTTTTGAGATATTTAATTATTAAATACACTAGATTGAAGTACACCTTTCAAAATATGCGTCCTTTTAAGATAATAAGGTCTGTGATATTGACATTAGATTATCTGGAAAAATAGAAATGATAATGGAATCAACGTTTACATTCGATTGAAGGACAAATATCGGTCCTGAATCAAATATTGTTGTGACCCCCGTAATACTGCATTTATGAGTGTATTACGAAGCTAAATATTTACATAGAATGTTGGCATTTAATATATTGCAAATTAACTTAAATATAAGCTCATAAATGACAATATATTGGTAATTTTACTTTCACTACAATATTTAACGAACTTTGTATACACTAAATATACATAGCACAATAAAATAGCTTATTTAAAAAAAACTCAAATTGTGTTTATTAATTATATATTTGAAATTAATTTTAAAGATACTATATTCATATTTAGGTAATCTGATTGAAAGTTTATTAGTTTTACTAAAAATATGATTATCATGTTGATCCACTGAGATAAACAAATCACGTGGTTAACAGGAAAGCGTAAGTCCGTAAATTTAATTTAGCAAGGGTTTATTTTAATGTGATTTAATGCTCCTTCTGCATACTATTTTTATGCTTTACATTTAAAAAATAAGAAACTATTTATAAGACTGTATATTTAGCTTTATAAAGAAGTATAAATAGAATTAGTAGCTTGCAATTTTATATAATTTAGACAATTTATAATGGTCAATGCAAATAATGGGAATAAAAAACTGTTTTCTTAAAATTTAAAAATATTAAAAAAATGTAATCCCCATCAATGAGCTGAAGAAATTAAATTATATCCATATTTAATTTGGACCCTTAGATTTAAATAATGTAAAAATATTGGATGTAAATTAAAGTTTTATAAATCAGAATTACGTAAATGAAATGATTAAAATGAATACTTAAATGGATATTAACATTACTAGATTGGGGAAATTTCAAATTTAACTTTCTGTTTTAAACAAATATTTGTTTGCCTTGGGATCAGACCACGTTATAATGGTGTATATTCAAACATTTTGTAAACCAAACCCCTACCCTTGGGCTTAAAAGAATCTTAATAGCATCTGAGCGTTGAGTTATGATTTTACGAAATTAAAAAGAAATGTTAAAGAAAAACTCTACTGAAGTCTCAAAATAATAACTAGGATGAATGGTTTAGTTTAAAATTTGTATTTAAGGACTTCGGACTATTTATGTAAAATTTTTTGTTTTTCACCTTCATCATGTATGTATAAACTAGGAACTATTTGTCAGTAAAACCAGTCAGTGGTTAAAGATCTGTTTATACTGTGGTGTATATTTATTTTTTAGTGATTGGAAACTTTGTGTTAAAAATATATTTATTTTTGTTATAGGTGAGTTCTTTTCTTAACCCCATCCGAAAGAGATTTTTGTAAAAAAAATTATAATTTATGTGTTGAAGATGTGAAGATAAAATTAGCACCAGCTTACTTTGGCTGTAAAATGGAATAATACAATTATTCGTCGGCACTAAAAAACAAATTAATGTTGTTTATTATGTTTGATTTCAGAATAAATAATTAAAATTTGTAGTGAAGTTGAGATCGAGTTGATATTGGCTACTTAAATATATTCAACTTATTAAATATTCAATAAAAACCAATAAATTAAAATTTCTACTAGGCCTTTCATCAAAATCTATCAGGAATATATGAAATTAACTGTGATAACTGTGAAGAAAAATACATAGAACCGACCAAAAGAAATTTAAAAATAAAATTCAAAGAAAATTGTTGGCACATTAAATTTAACAGAGAAGAAAAGTCAGCAGCTGCTAGACATTGTTTGGCAACAAATAATAATATCAGCAAAGAAAATTAAAAAACAATAAAGTCGGCTTCATCTTCTAAATACTTAAATGCCTGGGAAACACATTTTATAAACAAAAGTAATTCATCTCTAATGAACAATGAAAATAGGCCTATTCAAAATTATCGTTTATTATCAACTTATTTCATTAAAAATTATACACTGTAATATTTATACTATACATTATTTACAATATTCATAAAATTTTTACATCTGTTTTCCCAACTAATTATTATCTTTTTTGTTTACAAATAAAGTTGTGTTGCCTGATGATGCCAGCTTTGCTGGCGAAAGGCCTAGTTGAAATTACAATTTATTGGTTTTTATTGACAATTTAATAATTTGAATATGATTGAACTTTGATTTATCATAAAAAATAAATAAATATAAATATTGTAAGTATCTTATAACTTTACTATAGGCTATACTAATAGAAAACATTAACACTATTTTTATTATTTTCTTTATTTGTGCAAAAATTTAAGAAATAAATACCATGTTTAATTCCAAATAAAAGAGACAGCAAAAATCACACGTAAAACATGTACAGCCTAATGTAACATTAGTAAACAATTAAACTACAATATTTCAATACATGCATTGAATGCTTGAACAAGTGCTAAGGAAATACGTTTGTGGGTATATTACGTTTATAAACTAATCAGGAATTGGTTGATATGGTAACATCAACCCTCTACCCAATAGAGAGTGTACTTAAACGAGGATTAAAAAAAATCGTGATGCCATAATACAATTTGTAATTATCAAGTCAATATACATAATATATTAAAAAAAAAATACTTATTACTAATTTTAGTTTCAAGAGAATAAGTTTATGTTGTAAAATATGGTAGATACTATCCAAGTCAGTCCAATTAAGAGATTTATCAATTATCTTAATACAATATAAAAAGAATATAAAAAACAATAAAACCCACTTGAATTGCTTACTTGGTGGGTAAGCATCCACTATAAAGCAATTAAAGTTTATTCTATATAGTTTATAGTTTGATTGTTGAACTGTTCAAAACTAACAAAGAATAATTTCCTGCATCATCTTTAGCTGAGATGAAAACATTGACATAAATAAAAAATAAGGTCTGAGATGCTTCCTTCAGGAAAATCTCAGTTGTAGAAGTGCTGTATATTTAAAAATATTGAATAAAAATAATATTATATATCATTTACGTATAAAAATATACTTTTTTAAACACTAGTTTTTACTTTATTTATTTTATGTTTAACGTTAGATTGGTGTTTTATGATGATGTAGTAGATATACTCTATTTAGTTTACATTCAACGTAAAGTTTCATTAAAGTCATGCTCAAATGTTCAAATCAGGTGTCTGCCTTGAACAGTTTATCTAGCCTTAATCATAAAAACTACACACATAATATTGGCTTCAAATGTTGGTCGACATTCTCCCGTAACGAGTGAGGCTATGAAAAGTGAGGTTAGAATAGGTGACGTAAGAATAAGTGAGGTTAGGGAAAGAAAGGTTATGAAAAGTCAGCTTAGATAAAGTGAGACTATGAAAGTGAGGTTAGAATTTTTTCGCAAAAAAGGCGAGCCAGACCTTGGATAATTTGGCTTGGACGAAGCACGAATCAACTTGGGGTGCTAGAAAAACGTGACCTATGTTACGTGACCCGAACATACCCGAACCTGTGATGAGTAAGTAAATAATCTTTCAAAGACATCCAAAATTAAGGTTGAGTACTCATCTGTTGAATATTGTTAAAAACATGGTGCATGCCAATCGTTATGAGGCGTAGTTTTCATTTCCATAATAAATAATTGTTAATGTAGTTAGTAAAGTTTGTGAAATCACAAATAAGAAATTAGGTGAATATTTAAAATTACGAACTAGTGCAGAATTTTAGAACTCAAAATACCTTAATTTAAGGAAGATAAAATCTAAATAATTGCGTAAAATTTACATTTCTTGTGAATCAAAATTAAATTTAGTTTCAGCATCTTCAGACCTTTCCTCATATACAAGGAATCTTACGATCGTTGAAAGGCTATTGATTGTAAATTTCTTAAGCATAACATTTATTAATATTTGGCTGAACTTAACTATCTTCATAGCTTTGGACACAGTTACATATCCAACTCCAATTGTTGACTAATAGTTAAGTAAGACAATTTAAAACAATTATAATAAAATATGAAATTTAAAATACATTCAAACATTGGTATCAAGAATGAAAACCAAACAAAAAATGTTTACTGATTACAAAGCAGGAGAAATAAAAAGAGAGAAAACACTGTAAATTAAAGATGTTAAAAATGAGCTTTAAACACAGAGAGACGGTTGGTGCTTAGGATGGTGCTTATTAAGTAGGTGACAAATGAATGTTAGGAGTCATTACGTTCTTGACTAGTTGGTTAGAGACAAAACTGGTATTATCTACGCTAAAAACATTCTGAGAAGGATTTGCCTATTATATCTGGACTTTCGTATATCGTTAGGATGACAGAGGATAGTTTCTGTACAAAAGTCAGCTTAAATTTGAAACAAGATCTAAATTCCCCTTTTTCACACTTTTTCGCAGTAGATAATCTGTCATATATCTTCTAATGGAGTTTTCAATAAAATAAATAAATGAATTAAAATAATTAATTTATTTTTAATTAAATATGGAGTTACTGCTTTGTTGTACAAAGCAGTAAAAAATTTCAGGTTAATGTCAGCTCTATTAAAGAAATGTATTGATTTTATTTCTCAACTGAACCATGTGTCTTTTTGAACGACTTTTGATAATATTGTCTTTGGGTACAAAGTTTATTAGATAACGTTATATTTGAGTTAAGAGTTTTATATACTTAAAAATACCACAGTTTTTATATTTCATCAATAAAAAAATGATAGGAAATGTACTTTTTCATCCACTTCTTTATAATAAGGTATTTTAAAATCCAGTTAAATCTATAAAATACGAGGGTAGTGAGATGCAAGCTAAAAGTATCAGATCACGACAGTTTGCTTTATCCGAAGATATAACCTACAGGCATCAATAGTAAGAAATCGTTTTATATTTTTACAAGACGATGTTTGGTTTGTGTTATATTGTAGGTCCTGGCATAATATTTGAAATCAATTTCTCTGAAGCAGTTCGACAAACCTCCCTTGATTGATTTCCCTTTACACCCTACTCTACTACACATCAAAGTGCACATTACCAATCACTACAAAACTCGACAGTTAAATTGTTACTCCGTGACAGTGTTTCATTGACAATTGTACTTGGGAGATGCAATTGTCAATAACTTAAGGCAGATTGTTTCCATTCGGTAAGTAAGTACGAAGATTTTTCCGTTACTGTCCAAACAAAAATGTAATATTACATAATGTTGTGTCCAATAAATTAAACGTAAAAGTGAACAGACAATTCTCAAAAGCCAATAAAGTTGCTACTTGTATTGAAGTTACTGAAGTAACTCAATTATCGCACATGAGTAACAACTTGTATGTAGTTACTGGAGTAACTCCATACTCACATGATAATTGCAACGTGCATTGTAGTTGATGAAGTAACTCCATTCTCGTATGTGAGATACAACGTGTATTTTAGTTACTAAAGTAACTCCATTCTCGTTTGTGAGTTGCAACGTGCCTCTGTCGTATGTGAGTTGCAACATGCATTGTAATTACTGAAGTAACTCCATTCTCGTAAGTGAGATACAACGTGTATTTTAGTTACTGAAGTAACTCCATTCTCGTTTGTGAGTTGCAACGTGCCTCTGTCGTATGTGAGTTGCAACATGCATTGTAATTACCGAAGTAACTCCATTCTCGTAAGTACGATACAACGTGTATTTTAGTTACTGAAGTAACTCCATTCTCGCATGTGAGTTGCAACGTGCATTTTAGTTGATGAAGTAACTCTATTCTCGTATGAGACATACAACATGTATTTTAGTTACTGAAGTAACTCCATTCTCGTTTGTAAGTTGCAACATGAAGTAACTCTATTCTTGTATGTGTTTCTAACAGATTAATGGTAAAAGTTTAACGAAGTAATAGCAAAAGTAGTTACAACTACCTAAAGCTAAGTGAGTTGTGAAAGTTTATTGTCTAAGAACAGACGTAACTCTTGTATTGTGCATCTGGAAAGTTATGAAGTTAGTCTGGTAATGTATTGAATTAATTAGGTAAAGTTACGTTGCTATTATATTATTATATTTTGTAGTTATTTTACAAGCAACCCTTACATTATACTTAAGTATCGTTGTAACATTTTAATGTAGTAATAAGCAATTTTCTACAATCTAAAACAATTTTACGGGTACGCTCACTGATGGTACCCTTATTGTGGTTGACGATAAGTGACTTTCAGGTATACTGGTTATTTTTAACGTATATAGAACACTATTGTTAAAGTGAAACGATGTTAATTACTTGAAGAATATTTTAATTTTTTTAAATTCAAAACGTTTCAGTAATAACATATTAAGCTAAGTACAAATCCAAACAAAAAAATTAACAGCACATATATATTAAACAAAATCATTTTTATTTATAGTCCATAATTCATTCATAAGACGCCGATCGTCGAGATATGGGCAAATATGAGAGGCGAATGAGTTTGATGAATGTAGATGAACGAGTGTAGTGATTTTTACTAATTTAGGTCGACCGTTCATTAGAAAGAGTAATTTATTAATAGCCCAATAGCCAGGAAAACTAAGGTACATAATACATCTTTACATGGAATCCAAACCACGTAGTATTGGGCTGATTTTCAGCTAACTGATAAGTTGTATACTCAGTTCTCTTCCTTACAAAACATCCGGACACTGATTACCACGCAACACGGATACCCCCAGGACGTCAACGGTAACCATTGAGCGGGCGCCACGTCGGTATTAAGAGGACCGCCGAACATTGAATCTATCGCCTACAATCTCCATAAAACGTTTTCCCCAAGTAGCTGGGTTATAGCACTGCACCACTATTGCCGATTCTTCCATAAACAAATATACTTAACAAAACAATTTATATTGAACTCAAACTGGTTAATGGTATTTTAAATTTGTAAAGTACAAACATTTGGTGGTTTACAGTTTATGTATAATTTAAGATACTTTATGATACTTTAGAATATACTAAGCTTGAGTATAAATCGTCATTTAATCCGTCTGTAGCTGAATGGTCTGACTTCAAGGGCGTTTTTAATGGCCTCTTGTAAAGCCAGCAAGCCAGCCCTCCGTTTTATCTTCCCCTAAAAATAGTTTATATGTATCTCATTTTAGCTCATGCCCAATCTTGAAGAAAGTATATATCGAGTCATATACATGTAAATCATACGTTTTAAAAAACCTTTTAAATATATAACTTAAGCAGAGTTATCTGTATATTTCGAGGATACCTTTTAAATATGCAGAAGTTAACATAAAACTGGTTTTAACAATACAAATAACATTTTTATACTATAAGAGATTTATATAATCCTTAAAATAACGTTTCAAATAGTTTTATATGGTAGAAGATTAGTTATTTCCTTAATTACATTAAAAAATTTTCAAAAACTTACATTATAAGTCGGCTTTAGTGGCACAGAGCTGTTACTTGGGGATAAAGTGTTGAGATTGTAGGCGATAGGTTCTATGCTCACTGATGTGGCGTCCACTCAATGGTCGCTGTCGGCATGGACACTACTAGAGAAGTCTGGGATGTTAATGTTGGTGGAAGTCAGGGTCCGGATATTATGTAGAGAAGATAACTGAGAATCAGGCTTGTCCAATTAGCTGAACATCAGACCAATACCAATGGTTCGGATTCTACGTAAAGCTGCAGATGCCATAGTTGTACTGGCTATTGGCTATTAATAAATAGCCATTTATGAGCAAAAATGAAACTGAGTTAGACTACTCGTGTAATAATTCATATTTATCTTAAAATACGCACAAAATTGTATCGGCATCTCTTGTGTAGGAGAATAAGAGATTAGTTATAGTTCCTGGTACAACAGTCACAGTTATATTATAAAAATATTACCTGGAATTTGGATTTATTTCATGACATAATTGCTATTACTACACCTCCATAACTAGATACAAAAGATTGGAGTTACATATTCTTTTTATATAATATCCTTCAAACTGTGGACCTTTTCGTTAATTCGCTACCACTACTTTTTATCACCATTACGGTTAGGGTAGGTGGCTACTAAAGTTGATCACACACTGGTAAATCCAATGATTGACTTACCACCGAATGCGTTATCCGTGTTTAAGTTCTTGGAAAGTGATGAGATAAGGCCAGCAATATCGGATTCCTAGCGGATAAGGAATACCACACTGTGGACGTAAAAATGAGCGGAGAACAGTTTTTGAGCAATATGATGTTTATCAATTGGTAGTCAATAAACGGAGACTAAAAAGAGGTAGTCTTAGTGAATTAACGGAAAAGATCCAAATTTACTTTTGATAGTAGCTGGCTTTTATCCACTAATAAACTATTTATTGCTTTCAAACTTTCCCCGATAATCTGTAGGAGAGTGGAGTTACGAGGCTGGGATACTCTCAGGAAATAACCATTCGTGGTTTACCAAATGTACCTAGTCGATAACTATGGACTATAAGGCTACCACTAGATTTGACGACCTTTTACAATAGCAATCCCACGAACACGAATCCATAGGAAATATGATTTTTGAAGAAAAAATAAATAAATAAAAAAGAAATTTTTGACACGGAAACTGATGTATTTAACAATACTACTAAATAAGTATTTCTCCCCCACCCCATGAACACGATCGTGACAACTATTTCTTCTTACGAGAAACAATATGTGAAATATTCATTCAACCAAAAGGTGGAATGATTTAGATTGGTTTATTTTTAGGTCAGGTTAGGTTAGCTAAGGTTCATAATAAGTTACCTAGTATTAAGGGATGAAATGTATACACTAAAATACTAGCAATATAACCTATCTAATCTAACTTGCCTAACTTAACCTAACATTACTCGAACAACCTAACCTAATCTAAGCTAAACTAACCTAACCTTACTGTTTTGTTTCATGGGTTAGTTAATATTTGTCGTATATGGGAATCGATGTCATAATCGTGTTTAGGAGGAAAATCTACATATCATTTACGTAATATTTTGTGTAAACAATTACTGTTTTTTCCTATATCCCAGGAAAATTTACCATGAATTCGTGTTTGAGGGGTTAATAATGACAAAATCGTGAAAGTCTGTTGGAACCCTTATATTCTATATTTAACGCACAGTATGGTTCAGATATATACCTTGACAAAGTAGCATCTAACAATAGTCCTACGATATTTACTTGTTACTTTAAATCTACCACTTTTAGGCCTGATTGGGAATGAAGCAGACGTCCTTTTATCCACCCCTCGCTCAGCGTTTTTTAGTTACTACCCTTGTAAGTAAGTTGCCAAGGCAGGTGTCACTAAAAGATGTTTTGTCTCGGGAAATTTTAAAAATGGGAAAAAAAATTTTTAAAAATGGGAAATACTTCAACGTTGTGTTGTTTTTGTCATGAGTATTTTCACAGTGGTTATCAATTTTTGTACTGCAGTGTCTAAGTTGTGCTTTTTAGTTTTATTTAGAAGCAGGCAAAGAAGGATGATCATTCTTCTACCTGGGGGGGGGGGGACCTATTAACTATATGATTGGCTCCCATGTACTTACGAAATGGTAAGGTCGTTCATATTAACAATACAATGTCTATTGTCTAAGTAAACAGTGTATCATTATTATTCATATGTCACCTTCTTAAAATGGTTAAATAATGAGTTTGCAGGTAAGGGTAGGAGGATTTATATTTTTATATTTTAGAACGAAAATCAGGGTAGTGTTGTAACCCAGCTATTTGGGGACCAAGAATAATGGAGATTCTAGGTGATATGCTAAATTCTCTTAATACTGACACAGCGTCTGCTCAATGGTTGCCATTGATCTGACTAGAGAAGTCTGGGGTGTACATATTGGGTGGTAGTCAAGGTACGGATGTTGTGTAGAAAAGAGAACTGATCAGACTTGTTAGTTAACTGAAAATTAGACCAATAATACGTGATTTGGATTCCATGTAAAGCGGCAGCTCCCTTTTTGCCCTGGATATTAATGAATGGCTCTTTCTAAAAAGGAGTCTACTTGTAACAATGACTGTACTTGCTCATATACACTCATATTCACCCCAAATATTTACGATTTCTGTCTTAATAATGAATAATTGAAATATTCTATCGGATACATGTTTTATTTTAGTTACAGAACAATTGACTTATTACATCCAGTGGTTCAAATATCAGTAGATTGCTTCAGAATGTTTTGCTGTACAAAGTTAAACGTTCTGCTGTGACCCATATAAAGGCCAATACGTACTATATAAAGTGGTTATGACGAATCCACCCACGTTTTTCAAAACGTGACTTTAATAACTGTCTCAGCAAATGAGACGTGTTATTTTACTAACCCTGATATTAATGACGTAATGACAATGGAGACAGAGATAAGGGGAAATACGTGTGTGGGGGGGGGGTGATAGATGTGGCTCATACTACGATACACTGAATACTATTTGCATTGCCAATCAACTGTAGTATTGTGACCAATTACAATGGAGACAGAGAGAAGGGGCAGTACATGTGTGTGGGGGGGGATGATAGATGTGGCTCATAATACGACATACTGAATATTATTTGAATTGCCAATCAACTGTAGTATTGTGACCAATTACAATGGAGACAGAGAGAAGGGGCAATACTTGTGTGTGTGGGGGGGGGGGGGTGATCGATGTGGCTCATAATATGACATACTGAATACTACAGTAGAACCCCGCAAATCCGAACTAATTGGGGGGACAGCTTGTTCGGATTCCGAAAAGTTCGGATTATCCGAAAAATAGCGTATAGAGTTACTGTACTAACATTAGCAAAGTTGTTCAACGTTAACTGACAGTTTAAAATGCCGTCTGTGCATGTGTGGCGCTGAGGGCGTGGCGACAGGGCGTTGACCTAACCTCCCTCTACCTGGCAACGCTGGCGTACAGTTCCCTACAGTTGTAGCTCAGTAGCCGTCTTGTGTAGTCAGTGCCGTTGTCGTATATACTCCGCCGTTAGTCTCGTTAATTCATTGAAGTTTGTTTAGTTTGTATATAATATAACAATATATTTTACTACTGTACTAATACTGTAGTGAATATTATTCATTACTGTACCGTATTGTATTAGTACAGTATAGTAGGTAGTAAAATATATTTTTTACATTTCGATAGGCCTACAAAAGTGGGAATCAATTTCTTTGTGGTGAATTGTTATGCGAGTGTTTGTGTCAAGTGTTTAAAGTGAGAAAACAATTTTACTGTAGGCCTACAGGATCTGGTGTTCGGATCTACAGTATAGCCTACATTAAAGTTACCATTTTTTCCATTCAGTATTATGATCTACGTAAAATTGTTTTCTCACATTTTCTATTTTTAGTTCACTGCAACAAAAGACAATACAGTGCCCTCAACTGAAAAGTGTTTAACTGATTATATAAGCTTTACAATGGCCACTAAACGAAAACACAGCTCATGTACAATTAAAGAAAAATTGGACGTTTTAAAACGATTAGACAAAGGAGAAAGTGCGTCTAAGATAGCTTTGGAATTGGGAATAGGTAAGGCCACTATAAGTGACTGGAAAAAAAATAGGGCAAAAATTGAAAAGTTTTCAGGCAGTACAAGTGAAGAAGCACTGCAAAAGCGACACAATTCTTCTGTATCGGCTCATGATCGTCTTGATGAAGCGGTATTCCTATGGTTTAGCCAGGAGAGGCAAAAGGGAGTACCTATAAGTGGACCTTTGATTCAAGAAAAGGCCTTGCAACTTAACGAACGTATGAATGGCAGTCCGTCATTTGTTGCAAGCAATGGTTGGCTAAACCGCTGGAAAAATAGACATGGTGTTCGTCAGCTCGCAATTACAGGCGAAAAGTTGTCATCAGACGTTACCGCTGCAGAAGCATTTGCACTAAAGTTCAAAGATACAATCACAGACAATTATTCACCTCAACAGATATATAATGCAGACGAAAGTGGATTAAATTTTAAGTCACTGCCTAGTAAAAGTCTAGCATCGAACGAAGAAGCGTGTGCGCCTGGCTTTAAAATGAACAAGCAACGTTTAACTGTAATGGCTTGTTGTAATGTGGTGGCAACCAACAAATTGCCGTTGATGGTTATTGGCAATTCAAAGAAGCCACGCGCTTTGAAAGATGTTAATATGGATGCTCTGCCTGTGTATTATAGAAATCAGAAGAAAGCCTGGATGAATAGTGCTCTGTTTAAGGAGTGGTTTGAAAAACAATTTGTTCCTTCGGTGACTAAATTCAATGAAGAAGTGGGACTACCCAACAGGGCATTACTTTTTCTTGACAATGCTTCATCACACCCTTCAGAAAAAGAACTGACATGTGGTGAAATTAGGGCTGTTTTCTTACCACCAAACGTCACTCCATTACTGCAGCCAATGGACCAGGGTGTCCTGCAGTTTATAAAACTTTACTATAGAAAACATTTGGTGCGGACACTTCTATCAGATGAAGAAAGTTCCATCACTGACATCCTGAAAAGAATCACGATAAAAGATGTAATTTATTGGGTGGCTGAAGCCTGGGACAACTGTCCTGAAACTTTGATTAAAAAGTCGTGGAAGAAGCTTTGGCCAGATTTACAATTTGAAGAAACACAGCATTTTCAAGCTCCACTACAAAATGACCTCCTAGATGTCATTCAAAATCTTCCAGGATGTGAAGAAGCTGGAGAAAATGATGTCATAGAATGGGTTGGTGTTGACGATAATGGCCACCAAGAATACAATGATGACGAAATCGTAAATTTGGTTCAACCTCAAAGCCCTAATGAAGACGAAGAAAGCGAGGAAGAAATTTCCCAACCAGATCGAGTGTCACACGCAGATGCCACTAAAGCCCTGGATGTGGCTCTACGATATGTGGAGCAGAGCCCTGCTGCGTTACCAGCTGACGTAATGTTTATGCGTAGATGGCTTAACATTGCCGCTTCTAGTCGCTACACATCTATGCGTCAGAAGAAAGTTACAGAGTTCTTTAAGAACACACCTTAATCTTTTATATTTTTATACTGTATTTTATCTAACGTTATATTCATGTACTGTATTTGAATTGCCAATCAACTTTAGTATTGTGACCAATTAAAATGGAGACAGAGAGAAGGGGCAATACTTATGTGGGGGGGGGGGTGATAGATGTGGCTCATAATACGACATACTGAATACTATTTGAATTGCCAATCAACTTTAGTATTGTGACCAATTAAAATGGAGATAGAGAGAAGGGACAATACTTGTGTGGGGGGGGGGGGGTGATAGATGTGTCTCATAATTCGACATACTGAATACTATTTGAAAAAAAAATGATTTTTTCAATACTATTTGCATTGCCAATCAACTGTAGTATTGTGACCAATGGCAATACAAACACTACACCATATACTATATCAAATATAACTTATGGATAAATTGTATACATTTATTTACACAACCAAAATGCTTTAATTTATCAATTTTTTTACTATTTATTTGTCAGGTTGTGTTGTAGTTATATATTTTTTAAAGTAACTATTACCCATAATTTATTCTTCATTGATTAGTTCAACAATTTCTAAAGTCACTCAACCGTAAAAAATACTACATCATTGATATGATAAAATAATAGCCGAATTCGTCTCGTTTTTAAGGTTTATCAATTTAGACTTCACAAAAACGTAGAAACATTATAAGTTAGACAATTTATTTCATCAAAGGAAAAGATTATAGTTTAAATGAGTTTCATAAAAGAACAATTAAAACTTTAAAATATCTATTATCACAAACAGTTAAAAATATTGGCTAAGCAATAAAAAAGTCTAACAACACCCAAGGAGATGGAACTTTTGATCACTTGCAATTTTGTTTTAAACGCTTTGAATTTGTTCAAATTTTGTATCTAATTATATACTATATAATGGTTAAGAATTTATAAAATGCGTTTTATCATTCGTATAAATATGAAGTAAAACTTGAATGATGTTTTAAGAGGTAGAGGAAAATTTAAATCGCATGTAGAATGTATGAATATATAGTACATATCGTAATTTTTCTTCAAACAAACAAATACAAATGATATCATTTATTGTAAGAACTTTGATATCCAGTGGTTCTTAAAAGAAGATGTATAGTGAATGTAATGGGCAAATTTGCGAAAAGGTTAGGGTATTAAATGTTGTTATTAAAATTTGGAATAATGGGGGTAAATGGGAAAATGAGGAGTCATTTTTATAATTTGACAAATCCTAAAGCCATTTATGTTGTTGTGAATCTAATTAAAAGAAATATTCTCTTATAACTTTCTCAAAATAGAAATGTAGTTCCAAACTTTAACAGTTTTACATAAAACAGAAAACATTCTTTTCTGTTGGTGTAGGTATTAATTAGAACAGTTTGAAACCAAATTCATTTAATATAATTTGTGATCCATAAAGCAGTCTAAGCTAGAACATAAGGGTGGAAAGGGTTGTGATAGTATAATTAAAACTAAACAACTATGCAAAGTTACAGTAAAATTCTTGAATAAATTATAATTTGCATTGGGCTTGCGTAAATTATATATATTTATTAAAAACTAAAGCTTCCGGTAACGACCACGTCAAGGTGATATTTACATAACGAGTCGTTTCTCCCATGTTGTGATGTGGCATGTTCAGTTGTAAATCTGAGACTATTTATTGAAATTTTTTTTCGAAAGTTAGTGAATTAGAACTGACTAGTCGAACATAGTTCTTCCCCTCACTTGAATTCAAGAGAACTGTCCTTTTTAAATGACAAATGATCCAAGCTTGGCTCATGGTTGTAACTTTTCCAATACAATCTACATAGAAAGTGACGATATAAGATAAAAAAAGCCCATTTTATCTGTCAAACAGTGTTGGTAAACAGATAAATATTTACATTACCAATCAACGAGGTGTGAACAGCCTTTCTGAAAGGATGAACACAGACAACTGTTTAAATTGCAATGATAGATTATTCTATACTTTCTAATTAATAACTAATTATTTTTTTAAATAATACCCATGGAAAATATGTTTATGATTTGAATTTCACTTAATTTGTTTCATTTATTGACAAATTATCAACCTACCACTGTAATATTTCATATTTTATTCTATTAGAGTTTATGAGTATAAAATATGAAAATTTTATACGATTCATTTAAACAAGAAATCGTCACAAATTATTTGGGGTTTAGTGGAAGAGAGGACTTTATAGTCCTAACTTCACCCCTAATAAAAACTATATTTTTTCATTTCATTCCCGAAGAAATACTTGCCTCTCAATTAAAAGAGTGTAATTATTATGTGTAAATATTGTATTACTAAGTGCTTGACATTGATTAGTAATAGAGATAGTAATAGAAATTGATTAGTAATAGAGTATTAGTCACTACTGGAGAGAGGATTCTCCATAAAATATTCTACGGCTCCTTCCCACTTCTCCAACGAAGGCCAACAAGCCATCAACAAGAGCCACAATCATCCACTACCTCCAGGCCAACGGAGTAACTCCACCTTATTCAGGTAGGCCATATTAAACTCATCTTCGGGGGGGAGGGGGGACATAAAACCAGATATATAAATAGTTAAATGTAAGGCCCAGCTCCAGGATAAATGCAAAAAGCACGGAGCCCACATAGGCCCACAGGAAGACGACACAAAACGAATAAACACAGGGACTCAACTTCACTGTAAAGAAGCTGAACCTCCACTCTGCAACCATTACCCCCCCCCCCCCCCCACAAAACTAAGCCCCACCGAGGGTGGGAGACACAGAGACATGGCAAAACGATCACACTATAAAACCAAGAAGATAAAAAAGGTCAGCCGAGAGACAAAAGATCGTAGTGTGCCACGGTACAGAAGGAAGGCTCTTGATTTGTTATCGATTGGGGAGTTATATAATAGTATGTACACATTATTCTGATTTAACTTTTTTAACAAGTTTTTAGGTTATAAATAGTAAAAATAATATAAGATTAATTAACAAATACATAAATAACTAAGAGGACGAGAAAAATATTCATTGAGATTGGTTCAGAGCCAAATCTTCTTAGCTTGAGGCAACATTGCAATTGGGAGTCTATTGTTAGAACGTAAAACGGCTTGATACAGTAAAGCCTTAATTGTTTTTACATTACAATGAGTTTCATGAGCCCTAATAAAATTATATTGTATTGTTATGTGCATTTAATTACGAAGAAAACTTTTTTCAAACAAACAAGAACGATGAAAACATAATTTCGATTTTGAACCGAATTATGAGGTATTTTATTTTAAAACAACTCTTAATTTTTGTAGTCATCTAGGGGCGTTAGAGAGTTTCTTTATATTAAAATTAGAACGTAAAAAATCAATTTATATTCTAAAAACTAACAAATTATTTAAATTTCATTAAACCGATATAAACATAACACGATATTTGTTTCAGGTGGATGCTACTAACTGAATGGTGATCAAATGATATTTTTAGGATTTTAAACTTTCTTTGTTTTTGTAAAAATATATTAAATACTCAAACCTTGCGAACTGTTTTCATATTTATATATTCATAAAGAGTAGAACAAACATTCAGAGTAAAGTAAAATAACCTTCATTTCATACAAAGATCGTTTAGCCCAATAAGCAATAAAATTATTCGTAATCAAGATATTCTGGCAATACATTTTGAATTTAAACTTGAATTTAAGCATATTGAATTTACAGGGGAAAATAATAGTACTATTTTGAAAGAAGAAGAAGGAGAAGAAGGAGGAGAAGAAGAAGAAGAAGAAGAAGAAGAAGAAGAAGAAGAAGAAGAAGAAGAAGAAGAAGAAGAAGAAGAAGAAGAAGAAGAAGAAGAAGAAATCTGTAAACTTATAGCAGCTAGTTTAATTTATTAGCAACTACTTTCCCTTCTACTATCATATTCAGCCAATAAATCGATTAGTGTAAATATGCATTAACTCTATTCTGTATGGAGGTTAGGGGCTGTCACCTGGCTATTTCTGGCGGGAAAGGTGCAATTATCGTCTAAGGAAATGTCAAGTTCTGACGTCACACTTAAGTCATCCGTTATCAGGACATCGGCCCAACTTTCCCTGTGACGTCACTCAGAAGTGATTAACGTTATCCTTAAAAGGAGACGGAGACAAATTTATTGTTTTGTATTTTATAATTTGAAACTGTAAGAAGATTCAAACGAGGAGTTGATCAAACAAATAAGTAGCTTTTATCAATTGTACTACAATTGTTTAAAAATTGTACAAATTGTAATAAAACAGGTATTTATAATAGGTTAAAAAAGTGAATATACTAACTAATAATAGTAAAAAATAATAAAATAAGTAAATTTGACATTTTTGTTTGTTTTAGTCGGTATCCCTTGAGTGAGATCCAATAAACATTTTACATGATTCTAAATTTTATACAATATACAATAACCAAAATCTGATACAATATTAAAGTTTAATTAGTTTGATAAGCTGTACAGTAATTTTTAGATCCGAAAAGAATTAGCAAAATGAATAAAGCTAGATATATTTTTAATTATTTTTTGATTTCCCATTGAACAGACTAAGAACTAAGAACTGCTGATATAGTAACATGCAAAGGCCTTATCAAGTCCCACCTAAAGGCCTTGTCAAGTCCCACCCTAAAGGCCTTATCAAGTCCCACCACAAAGGCATGGTCAAGTCCCACCTAAAGGCCTTGTCAAGTCCCACCCTAAAGGCCTTGTCAAGTCCCACCCTAAAGGCCTTGTCAAGTCTCACCTACATCCTTTGTCAAGTCCCATCTTAAGGCCTTGTCAAGTCCCACCTAAAGGCCTTGTCAAGTCCCACCCTAAAGGGTGTAGTAAAAAAAATACATTTTTGCGTGAACATTTTTGTTAGTAACAGGAAGTTGTTGTTTGTATCTTACATGTATAAAATAACATGGGTGTAATTAACAATATATACAATATCTAGGTTTACAGAGAGGAAAATTAAAACTATAAATACAACCCTAATTATTGTTTTCATTTATTTACATTGATGATTAAGTACATATGTATTTGTAGAAATACATGCATCTATTAAGTAGTTGATAAAATAAAATTGGATCGAGGCTGTATCGTTTGTCATTTGTCTATTTTTTAAAGCCACTTTCTAAGGGATAATCAGCTAGTTTGTAATAATGACTATATTTTCTGACTATTAATTGAGTGAAAAACCAGGAAGGTCTATTTTAAAAGATTTTGTTTAACATCCTAACTCACATATTGCATAGAGTAGACTGTCATATTACATAAAGTAAATACCAAATCTATCTATTGTTACAGAACGTTGGAAGAACACCTTTAAGTGGTTTTCTAAACAGTACAGCGTCAATGTAACAGAGAAGTGTGATAGATGTTCAATTTTACTGAAATGTTCAGAAAACCAGATGTTGAAACTCATAAATGATAATGGGTTTTACATTCGCCCCAAATGTATTTTGGGTTAAGGTTAGGGAAGTTAGTGGAATATAAAAAATCCCTTATATCATAAAATTCCTTCTTTACACCATCAAAGAATATGTACATTGTTTAATTTAAATAAAATATATTTCAAAAGAACAAAGTATGTTTTATCAAAATTTATCTATTAGAGGTTTACTAAATGATTGACATTTGCCTTCTCATTTCAATATGTACGACATAAGGACATTTATCATTATTCAAAGCACTTTATCAACAATAATGTCTGATATTAACTGATTAATAATGTAATTTCTATAAATTACTATAAAATCTTAGGTAATACAAATATTCTCAAAATACAAGTGTTACATTTAAATAATATCTAACTATGTATAAATTGATTTCAAGAAATTGATTAGAAATGCAGTATTTCATTACGTTTTGCGTCAATAACAAAAAGAGGATGCCTTACATAATTGGAACTGAAGGTATAATTAACGTGAATTGCCTTTTTATCGAAAAGTGTTTTAAAATATATGTTTAATAAACATTTTCATCAAGAAAAGATTAAATAAAGTTATAGTAAAAACTAAGCTTAAATCTGTGATAAAGAGAACGCTTTAAATACGTCGAACCCCTTTAGCAGCAAGGCAACCCCTCACTTCTCAATAAGGAACGGAGATTGTGTCTTGTATCTCCTTCTGTAGAGGGAAGCGAGATGTTTACAAATGAGAGTTTTCAAATATATCTGTGTGCTTTTAACGAGTGCTTCTATTGTGACATTTATAATCACTGGAATTCTGATTTAGGCCTACTTGACATTTTCATACATGTATTTACACGAAGTGTGAATCAGTTTCTGGTCCACCTCTCGTTTCGACCCCAACAGCTGAATAGAGTGGCACAATGGAGGAAGCGTACTTCTTCCTCTCACTTGTACACTTAGTGCATCTCTCTCGCACCGGTGCTTTCAGTAGGTCACAATATAAGTGGCTTAACAATATAATCTCATATACAGTATATATGACCTATATAATCAAAGTATTAAAAAATGTATAATCTAATAAGCTCCCTACTTAATCTAAATATCAGCTATTGATTGACCTTTACCCTAGCACGAATCAACTGAATATCTCATGTGATGTACTTTATTAACCTTCTTACGTATAGTAATATGTACAATTTGTAATATTATAAATTGTAATTTGTAATTGACCTTTACCCTAGCACGAATCAACTGAATATCTCATGTGATGTACTTTATTAACCTTCTTACGTATAGTAATATGTACAATTTGGAATATTATAAATTGTAATTTGTAATTGACCTTTACCCTAGCACGAATCAACTGAATATCTCATGTGATGTACTTTATTAACCTTCTTACGTATAGTAATATGTACAATTTGTAATATTATAAATTGTAATTTGTAATTGACCTTTACCCTAGCACGAATCAACTGAATATCTCATGTGATGTACTTTATTAACCTTCTTACGTATAGTAATATGTACAATTTGTAATATTATAAATTGTAATTTGTAATTGACCTTTACCCTAGCACGAATCAACTGAATATCTCATGTGATGTACTTTATTAACCTTCTTACGTATAGTAATATGTACAATTTGTAATATTATAAATTGTAATTTGTAATTGACCTTTACCCTAGCACGAATCAACTGAATATCTCATGTGATGTACTTTATTAACCTTCTTACGTATAGTAATATGTACAATTTGTAATATTATAAATTGTAATTTGTAATTGACCTTTACCCTAGCACGAATCAACTGAATATCTCATGTGATGTACTTTATTAACCTTCTTACGTATAGTAATATGTACAATTTGTAATATTATAAATTGTAATTTGTAATTGACCTTTAGCCTAGCACGAATCAACTGAATATCTCATGTGATGTACTTTATTAACCTTCTTACGTATAGTAATATGTACAATTTGTAATATTATAAATTGTAATTTGTAATTGACCTTTACCCTAGCACGAATCAACTGAATATCTCATGTGATGTACTTTATTAACCTTCTTACGTATAGTAATATGTACAATTTGTAATATTATAAATTGTAATTTGTAATTGACCTTTACCCTAGCACGAATCAACTGAATATCTCATGTGATGTACTTTATTAACCTTCTTACGTATAGTAATATGTACAATTTGTAATATTATAAATTGTAATTTGTAATTGACCTTTAGCCTAGCACGAATCAACTGAATATCTCATGTGATGTACTTTATTAACCTTCTTACGTATAGTAATATGTACAATTTGTAATATTATAAATTGTAATTTGTAATTGACCTTTACCCTAGCACGAATCAACTGAATATCTCATGTGATGTACTTTATTAACCTTCTTACGTATAGTAATATGTACAATTTGTAATATTATAAATTGTAATTTGTAATTGACCTTTACCCTAGCACGAATCAACTGAATATCTCATGTGATGTACTTTATTAACCTTCTTACGTATAGTAATATGTACAATTTGCAATATTATAAATTGTAATTAACTTTGTATTACTATTTTTTAATCTTAAATCCTAGGTAGTAACACTATTCTCAACATTCAAATGTTACCTTCAATTAATATGATTTGAGATAAATCAAATATCTCAAGTCATTTATCAAACTAGACATTTTTTCTTCTTCGAATAATTATAAATCATCAAAAATTCAATAAAATGTAGCTTAATCTTCAAACAAGAAACATAAATTATACTAAACTTGCAACCAATTATAGAGAACTACTCAAAATTAACTCCCTAATGAACTTAAACAATCACTAGAAAAAAGGCAAAAATATCATATAAATTGTAAACAATATAGTAAAATAGTATTTTTACATAAATAAAATGACATCGAATCCAAGCAGTGGTGAACTTAGGTTCACATATCTCCATTTAGACATGATAGTCAATTTTGGTATGTAATGGATCCTGGACTGACAGAACTGATTGAGAGCTTCCAACCTCAATGGCAGGCTTTGTCGGGTAAACGGTCTGGCTTGATTTGACAAGGCATTTTAGAGAAAGAGAAGTGTAATATACTAAACATAATATATATGATTATATTTCAGGTGACATTAAATCACACTGAAATTGTTTTTCACAAAAACTACTTTTTCAAAATTCTCAATGGCGTCTTGAGATCCTTATATTGATGGCGTGATCCCCCCCCTACTTTTTTAATGAGTGTGATGAGAGCAAATAAATGAGTGTAGTCATTGTTACAAACTAAGCTTGTAGTTGGACTATTAATAATGACTATTCCTTATTATAGCCCAATGGCAAACGAACAGCCTATAGTTATCAACTTAAACCTTTCAGAATTTTGTATTACTCTGGTTGGGATCACACTGAGAATATCTTATGGTCTCTGTATATATGGTGCAACATCATCTTCTAACCTTAATAAATTATTAGCATTACAAAAAAAGGAATAAGAGTAATATTAAAAAAGAAAAAGGATGAGTCTGTAAAACGTGATTTTTCTTCACTAGGAATTTTGACTGTTTACGCTCTACAGTGCATGATGTATGTGAAAGCAAAAGTCCTGTCAGACTTTCAACCAAGTGAAGAAAGACACCCATACGAAACTAGGAAAAAGCAAGACATACGTTTACCAAAGCATAGTTTAGAGTTTTATAAGAAAAAAACATCTTATATGAGGGCAAAATTTTTAAAACAAATACCGGTCAATTTAAAGTCCGAAAGTAATTTAAAATCTTTCAAAAAAAATGTTCAACAAATCTTGATTAATAAGGTACTATATAGTATAGCGGAGACCTGTACATGCTGGGAGTAAAGTGAACCTAAAGCTTGAGGGGTGCTCAGGACAAACGTAGAGTTATTTGTGTATTTTTTTAGTTATAATTATTTAGACTATTTTATTGTAATTGACGAAAAATGTTACAGATCAATTAATGTGACATTATTCATGTACAACATTTGTATATACGAATAAAGAGAATTGACTATGACTATGACTAATATTAAGCTTTAACCAACTACACTACCAACCAAAGTAGAAGGGGCCCCGATTTGGCCCAGCTCTCTGATTGGTCCATTTTTTTGTGACGTCATCCAAGATGGCGGCGCCCATGTTTCCAATGAAGACTGTGATTTAATTTTGATTGACTGTGATTTAATTTTGATTGACTGTGATTTAATTTTGATTGATTGTGATTTAATTTTGATTGACTGTGATTTGATTTTGATTGATTTTTAATGGGCTGTGATTTAATTTTGATTGATTTTGATTGATTTTTAATGAGCTTTGATTAGATTTTGATTGACTTTGATTTGATTTTAATTGGGCTTTGATTTGATTTTGATTGACTTTGATTTTGATTTGATTTTATGTACAATAATTATTTACAAACAAAAATGCTTAACATGTATTTCTAAATTCTTTTTTATTATTAATAATCAAAATTATAAATAATAAAAATTAAATTTTGAATAATAAATATTAAAAATATTATATGCATTTTTTTATTAATTAAATATAAATATTTGTAACAAACACATTTAAAAATAATTTTTAAATATATTAAAAGTTTATTTAAAATGTTTTGACGGCGGCGACCACCTGCCGGATCCAAGCGTTATTGATTGTTTCGGAGAATACCCTCGGGGGTTTCCGGAGATTGTCGGGAACCTTCATTCCCTTGTTATACTATATAAAATACACTATTAGCCAAAATGCACTCTATTTACAGTCTGGGTTGGACTAACCCGGGTTAGCAAAACGTGGGTTATTAAAGCCCGGGTTAAATCAACGTGGGTTAATAAAACCCGGGTTAAAACAACGTGGGTTAATAAAATCTGGGTTAAATCAACGTGGGTTAATAAAACCCGGGTTAAAAACATGGATCAATCATACTAAGGAACTAACAAAAGAGTTATACTATATAAAATGCATTATTTTCTCTTACACTCTATAGTAAATCTATACTCTATGGGACAGACTTTGAAGCACATTCCTTTCCCCGCTGCGGAAAGTGAAATGCGTTTCTGTCGCTAAAGCCGACCTTTTTCTATTTACTATT
>JAQJVL010000129.1:2044976-2117034 GCA_035578905.1 Stictocephala bisonia | reverse complement strand
CCCTTTTACCCATACTGTGATGTGGCATCCTCAGTGGTTTCTCTGAGACTGAAGTGGTTCAGTCTCACTCTGAGTGGTTCAGTCACAGTATGGGTGAAACGTCTGGTCATCTTGTAAATATTGTGGATAGTACCTTGACGTGGTTGTCACCAGAAACTGTAGATTCTGAATATGTTTACTTCAATATAATACTAAGAACTATTATTTTTCTCTTTGAATAATACTTCTTATTTATTAATATAGAAATTCCACAAACTAATAGAATCATTGCTAATTATTTATTTTTGCTCTAATTTCTTCTATTTATTTAGTTAGTACATAATTAATTGTGTGAACAGTTGTTTAAAATTACTAAGTATAAAATCTTTCCATATTAATCTTTAAAATATTGTTACTAATAATTTGAATTATTTATTGCAGACAGCATACATTTACGCTATCAAACACATTAAATAAATCACCAGAGAACAGTATAAACAGTATATAAATAGTGGTGACATTTCAAAGTAAACTGTTAGTTTATTTTGCACAATATTGTATTAGTACTTTATATGTTTGTTCAAATGACCAAAATAAATGGATATGATACTAGAGTTAGATTTAAAAGAAGTTTATTTTCTTCCCTCTTTCTATTAATCAGATAAAAGTTTATACGTTTGTTGATACATCCCTGACCTTCATGTTCTTCTTCCACATTTTATTTTATTTTTTATGATTCTGTATTAAAATAGTCAATATAATTTTATTGAAAATAGATAAGTCCCATTCTGTATTAAAAATTACAGGCGAATTCTTTCATGCCAAATATTCTCTTTCTCTTTATGTAGAGCACTAAAACACTTAGATGTAATAAACATAAATATCAAGTAAATATTTTAATTTGTGTCTTAACATATTAAAATACCAAGAGGCGATAAATTATTTGGATGATTTGTTGAGATATTTGTTCTAATACTTGCAGGTTTAGTTCAATATAGGTGCTGTAAGATAAGCCAAACAAGCTGTAGTTAATTTTCCTGATATTATGGACGAAACGATAAATTCAGACCAATTATTCAAGTTGAAGAACCAACTAATAGATTCAGGTCAACTGAAATGTTACAATCATAAAATCTTATTGGATTTACTCAACAACCAATTTATCACCTTATCTCAGTTGTGTAAAATTATTTTATCCATCCAACAAACCATATCTAATACATTTTATATCTCACTAACTTAGAGTGACAAGCCAACTGATTTCATTGTAGGTGATAAACAATCTGGCACGGTATCTAAGTTGACGAGCTGACTAATAGTTCCAGGCCAACAAACAATATGTCTCACTATCTAAGAGTGACTAGCCAACTGATTTCGTTGTAGGTGATAAACAATCTGGCATGTTATCTAAGTTGGCAAGCTGGCTAATATTTCCAGGCCAACAAACAATATGTCTCACTATCTAAGAGTGACTAGCCAACTGATTTCATTGTAGGTGATAAACAATCTGGCATGTTATCTAAGTTGGCAAGCTGGCTAATATTTCCAGGCCAACAAACAATATGTCTCACTATCTAAGAGTGACTATCCAACTGATTTCGTTGTAGGTGATAAACAATCTGGCATGTTATCTAAGTTGGCAAGCTGGCTAATATTTCCAGGCCAACAAACAATATGTCTCACTATCTAAGAGTGACTATCCAACTGATTTCGTTGTAGGTGATAAACAATCTGGCATGTTATCTAAGTTGGCAAGCTGGCTAATATTTCCAGGCCAACAAACAAAATGTCTCACTATCTAAGAGTGACTAGCCAACTGATTTCGTTGTAGGTGATAAACAATCTGGCATGTTATCTAAGTTGGCAAGCTGACTAACAAGTTGTTCCAGGCACGTTATATAAGTTGTTCCAGGCCAACAAACAACGTGTCACATATTTGCTAAAGACTAATTGACAATTCTGGGCTAACATTCAATATGTAATATTATATAAAGGGACGAGCTAACTGTGTGTTATGCATCAACTATATAAGCTGAAAATCTCGCTTTTACTTTAGAGTCAACTATTTTATAGTTTTAATGTAATTTATTTTATATTTATCTTTATATAACCTTGTCTTAAAAAAGTAATTTAACTCATTTATTCCTGGTCCACTACTCATTTCATGTTTACTTATTAACTTATTGATTTTAATTAAGAGTACAGTCAACAATAGACATTAGACAAGTGCCCGAACACGTCACTCCGTTTTTGAAAACAGATTTTTTATAGTAACGCCCAAGTAAAATCGTTTTTGAAATAACTAATCGTAGCAATGAAGATTGTAACGAGGATTATAAATACAAAATTAATAGCTAAAATCTTACAAGCTGCTTCAATATATTTCTTACAACAATAAAGCGTTAAATGACACGTAATACTAAACCTATGGATAACAAGTACGCCAACATGGAAACAATGTATTTATAATGCAACTCATCCCACATGCGTGAATGGTGCAATTTATAATAATTCCTTTGTAATAATAACGATTTGACAACTTATGGCTTATATTGAATGGTAAGTATATCTAAATAACTATTCAGTCTATTCCTTAATGTTTAGCTGCCCTGTTGAAAATTGTGACATGTGATTTATAAAATAATTGTAATAGCAGTGATAACAACTTTATGTAAACTATTAAAGTCTCCTAGAGTATATAAAAAGGGAACAAAACTTAAACAAATTCAAGTCTCGATTAAAAGGCTACTTAGAGGCTCTCGCTTGTTATTCTGTGGGTGAATTTATAGCAGACGGCTCGGGAGAGATCCTGTATGAATATTATTGCTATAGAAAAGTGTTCGTTTTCTTTCCTCCCTCTAAATTATACTGAAATTGTGATCTAACTATAGTTATTTTAATCCCATCACTGAATGTATCGTTAGTTTGTATCATCATTTATAGAAAAATATGACTTTTGCTATACAATATGTACATGTTGTCAAAAAGCAAAAAAAACTATTTCATTTCATTAACATAATGCATTGAACAAGATGCTGCAGGATCATATGTGACCAGAATAAATGTTAATGTTATTTTTCGATTAGAAACAATAGTTGCATGTCTAAATCTTAACGCACATTTATTCCCAAGTAATAAATTGACCGATGTTTTTAGGTATTTATTTTTCGTAGTAGGAAAACCAACAATGTATTAAAGGTCCAAATATGTTGACAAGTATTTTTAATTTAACTGAACGTTAGTTTGAAAAAAATCATGATTTAAGTTGAAATGAAAGGAATGTTCTCCACAATCAATCAATTGGCACTATTGGGCAATGGGAAAAACTTAATAATATCAAGCAGATTAATAAAGTAAGTGGATGATAAAACAAGAACCGACCAAACATTTGCTTCTAACTTTAAAACAAGTTCTATAGCAAGGGGAATATACTGAAGTTAGTTGTATAAGACCACATTCTCAACTAGAAATGCCGGTATGCTAGTTGTTTGCTATGTTTGCCCTGCTCATAACAACTTGCTTCAACTTTACTTCTATTATCCTATTTTTATATAATTGTGTTGTAATTTTATCATCAGGTTTGCAAGTTTATTTCATTAAAATATTTGCAGCACTAGTCAAAAATATATCCTTTAATACATGACTGTCGTAATACTTCTGACATAAGTGAAATCATCACGATGGTTATACATTTGAGTCCTTTTAAATATTAGTCTTTTACCTATTTAAAAGTTGAAAATAAATAAAAATCAGAAGAAATAAAAAAAAATAAAAAAAATAATGTCACGCTATTCGTGTATTTACGTTTTAAGTAAAACTGATAATATATAAAATAAGCACCCTATATTCATAATTTTAAATAACTGTATTTTAAAAATGGCAATACATAAGTCTGCAAACACTGCAGAACAGTGTCTACCGCAACGATTTCAATCACCCCTCATTAAAACAAATTTGTGTTCAATTGACGATAGAAAAAATAAAATAATGTAGTGGATACGAGTAACAATTTTTTTTTTTTTTTTAATCACAAGCTATAACAAGCAAAACATTGTTCAGTAGCTTTAAGCACCAGTCTAGAAACCGTCATAATATAAGCCTAATACAGAAACCAAGTCTTGAACTCCATGAATCCATTCCACAAGCCACGAAGGAGATTGTAAAGTAAATGACACTCTTTTTTTTTTATTTGACATTTTTTAGTAATATTATTACCAATCATCGAAATGTCAATGCCTTAGCAAAGGCAATCAAACATTACAGCAAATAAACAAATTCAGGATTGAAGTAACTGTTGTAGTATAGAATAAGAGATAAAACTACATAAATAATAACAATATTGTTGTTTAGTATAAATTGTTCATTTGTCAAAGTGATAATATTTAATTAAATAAATTAAATCAGCAACTGTTCAAAACAGAAAGAGGAAATAAGATGTAAAATTATGGCATAAATTTAGTCTTTTAATAAGTATATTTACCAATATTTCAACTAAATATTCCATAACTCATTATTGAGAGAATATTATTATTAGTACTTTTCAGCACGCCAGACTATTCAAGTAGTCATAGTGGACTTAATACTATTTTACCCCATATATGACATGGGCACTGCCATTCTTCATTAAAAAGATGTAACGCAAGGTTGTTTGTCCATTGTTTATTCATTCGAATACAAACAAATATGTCCCTCTCAACTTAATCTACTGTATACAGGTTGACCTATATACTTAGACTGTCTGTATACTTAGACTGTCCTACATTTTTTGGTGTTGTCTGGTCAAAACAATGCAATATAACATGTGTTCTATCTCAAACTGTTTTCTATCAGTATGGAATTTTCGCAAACATCTAAATATGTCAATTGATATCTAATATTGAAATTCTGTATGAATGTTGAACTTAAAAAAGTGTTACTTAAATGTTGTTTGCCTGAGATTATGCGGTTCAAAACGGTAACTGTCTAAAAGATAACTCGTTTTTAAAGATCAAGTGATAAATATAAAAAACGAAAACTTTGTGATCGTTATACTTACAGTATTGCCATAAAAGTAAGTTAATGGCTAAACTGGCAATTAATATGAAGTTTTTTATGGCCATACATTCGGTGACAAAATGTTGACCATAAAAAATGTTTGTTGCCGAAAATTAATTACTCAATTAAATAATTACGTACCATTGGATTTGTAATAGAATACTTCATGAGTGTTGAATCTTCAGATTTCATGGAACTGTATTTTAGATTAAATTTGAAGATGGGGATTTCAAATCTGGTGTGATCTTAAGCATACAATCTTTATTATCAAGCACAACATGTATTTAAAAGATCAAATTCCATACAAACTTACATTATTACATCTAAAGCTATCATTGAGATATTTGGATTTTTTTTAAATCATAAACAAATAGCAACTGATTAAGATATGATATATGTTGTTTGCTTGTTTTTACCTAACGAACGATCCCCGACGTTATGGGACAGTCAATACGGGACACACTGTATATTTAAAAAAATAATGTAAATATGAAGTAGTAGCAAGAGAGCTAGGTAAACAAAAGCTGATAGTTATTATATAAAAAAATCAACGGTTTAACATACAAAGTTCAAAATTGCTTGGTTAAATTATATTTTAATGGTTGGTTGGTCTTCAAAATGTTTTAACTGGTAATACAATTAAACCACAGTAGAAATAATTCTGTTGTATTTACATTTGGAATAAACATTTATTTTTCTACACAATTTCTTCACTTTTTTATTGGACAAACAATTTAGTGTTTATTCTCATCAGTATAGTGTTATTATAGACATAGAATGGTTAAATAGGTCCCAAGAAATTACGTTAAAAGTATTCTATAATTAAAGGTCTGCAGTTGTGAATTATTTCCAATAATTGCACTTCTTTATCAATCCAATCATCTGTGAAGGCAAGAAGAGTTCCACTGGGGAATCAATAATTTCAATCATATGACAAAATGGATTTTCTAGTAAATCCTTCAATAAACTGTCATCCATTTCTATTGCACAAATTAATTAACAATTTAGTTGTTAGAACTGGTTAAAAAATTGTACACCACATTTTGTCTTTGTACCTTTGATATACCAATTTAAAGTGTTCAAACAATATGAAGAATACTTTTATGTTTATGCACTTTAAACATAAAAGTAAACACATGCAAGTATTTTGTTGCAAATTTGTATTTGTTTAACTGAACGGTGTTTGATACTTATATTTTAAATTTGTAGTGTTTTCGTTATTGGTTATTATATTTTTTTATTATTATTACTAATTCCTACGCTTTCAAATGAAACCACAGATTTCATAGAATATTGTACACATGAAAACAGAAATACGATTAGTATAAGATGCAAATTACACCAATCTTTAATCAAATTCTATATTCTAAAATATAACAAAATATTAACTTAGGGTTTTCATACACTACAAAACCTACCATCACACAAACTGAGCCCACCTAGTGAGGAAGGTAAAGAAAAGAAAAAATAACCTACACCAGAAACAAAAATTATTCAGAAATTGTTTTTAACTAAAAACGCTTTTGTTAAAAAGTAAACTAACTACAGTCAATTTTGTATTAATCATTTTTATATACTATCTGTCGGTTGTAAATTATTTTCAAAAACTAGCACATACAATACATACCAGAATATAATTATTTATATGAAAATATTTGAAGATTTAAATTAGCTGGCAGATTTGTATTTAGAATATTAAAAAGGCAGTTAAAGCAGGCTATTTTTTAACCACCATAAGTGGTCTTAGACAACTAACTTCAGTATATTACCCTTGGTTTAGAACTTGTTTTAAAGTTAGAAGCAAATGTTTGGTTAATTTTAATTTCAGCCTCATCTCACTTTATCTCCATTAGTAAATGAATGATAATATTAAATCTGCTTTATATTATTGATTTTTTTCTCAAATGCAAAAATAAACTTTAATTATATTTACTAAAGATGCCTTGGTTATTAAATAACAAACTAAAGCATTATTTAGAGCTGTTTGATTCAAACATACTTGGATCAAATATTTAAAATAATCGACACATTTTTTCAAAAATATGTAAATACAAAAGAAATGCAAAATATGAAATCGTTCAACAAAACACAGAGCAAACTACATAAATAAACAAAATTTTCAATGAGATACAAAAATAAATGAAAAATATGAAAAATTAAACTTATAGCAGGTTATCAAATAGAAAAAATAATAAATGAGATACGAAATAAATAGAGTTTTTACTGTTTATTGTAAGAAATCTAATCAGTTTATTCATAAACTTAGATAACAATACGTGTTTTATATTGCACGTAACCTAATAATTTGGCTCGTCAACTTAGATAAAATGTCGTGTTGTTTATTGCACATAGTTTAATCAGTTGGTTCGTTAACTAGATAACTTGACTTATTGTTTATTGCAAGGATTCCAATCAGTTGGCTCAGATTATTTTCAAGTTAATTAAAGTATTTGTTATCTCTTCTACTAATGTAAAGTTGCTTATAGTTTGTCTAGAACTATCAGTTCACTCTTTATTATTCTTGAACATTTATGAGGAATTGATTGTATAGATTTGATTAGTTTATGACCACAAATTGAAAATCCTTCTACACTTCTTAGGACAAATATCTCCATAAATCCCCCATATCATGTATGGCACTAGTTTTCTCACGCCAATTCTAGTTGTTTTCTTTAAATTTTATTGTTTATTTTTGTATGTTTGTTTATAAACTGACGCTTTTTATACAGTTTTCAATCAATAAATTAGCACATTTGTTCTGTTTTGAAGAATTTTCATATATTTGTATAATAAAATACCTACTGCCAGTTAAATTATTCTTCCTGCTTTTAAATTGCTGAACAACGTCTTAAATTAAATACAAAAGTATTTTCAACAAAGTCAAACAAAGTTGCGTTTTCAACTAAAGTTGGTATATAAATATATAAACCGTTATCTGATTATTAGAGAGGAAAACAAATAAATTTCTTTTGGATCCATTTCAAGTCTCTCATCCATTTTATCAAGGGAACAAACATATAAAGTACTAACACAACTGTGTAGGGCACAAAATACAGTTAATTTTGGTATTGTACCCCTAAAGTGGTCTGTTACCGAATATCTCCATATAGACTTTCGGAAGCATTCGATCTTTCCGTTTATGTATGTAGAATTGTTTGAGATAACCTAAATATGTGCTGTCTGTATATAAAAACATTAGTATACGTTTCTTTGAAAATTATATGACATGAATAAAATGACTATACTACGCGATATTCGCATATTGCAATATTTTAGCCAGGCAATATTATTCGTTTATTTGACAATCTAACTGAAACAATATTTAATGAACAATAACAGTTAATGACATCACTATACTTTGCCCTTATCCACTCTCGACTGCAATACGGTATTACATTCTGGGGAGGTGCAAATAAATCAACCCTCGAACCAATAGTAAAAACTCAGAAATATTTCATACGTATTATTCTTGAAAAAAATAAGCACCATCCTTCCTTCCCACTTTTCCAACAATTAAAAATATTACCGCTTAGGCATCTTTTTATTTACAAAGTCCTGAAAGAATTTTATATACGAAGTGGTAACAGAGAAAATTTTCAAAGCTACTACAACACTAGAGGGAATGCATTGAATAATGTCAGACAACCAAAGATTGTTAGAACTTGTTTTAAAAACTGTTTCCTCTTTGTTGGACCGAAAGTATATAATCAGTTACCAACTGATCTTAGGAAATATAATGTTAGTGAATACTTTTCAAAAAGGATTAAACAATGGTTATTCACTTTTGACAATATTGAAACCCTTACAAATATTTTACAGTAGTTTTTTAAAAGTTATTTCAGTTGTATGTTTTTGTTATATTGATAAATGATAGTTATTGTTATTTATTATAGTTATTATTATTTATTGTAGTTATTTATTTATTGTAGTTGTAGTTATTTATTTATTTATAGTTATTATTATTTATTGTAGTTATTTATTTATAGTTGTTATTGTTTGTTGTGGTTATTTATTACTAATACTAAGATTTGTTCAGATTTAATTATATTACGTCATGTTTGTTCAGTTAAATATTAAGTATATCCATCGCCACAGATACGCCGCTCGTGTGTGAATGAAATGAACATTGATTGAGCCTGACTCACTAGAAAGTGATGTAAAAGAGACATTTTTGATGTACTAACCATCTTTACTGGCAGCGATGGTTAGAAATTCCTGTATATATGTTAAATTGAAACTGTATATGTAGTATGTTTTTGTAGGAAATAAATTATTCTTATTCTTATTCTTATATTTGGACTAAATCGTAGAGTAATGTATGCATTATTTAAGATATATATCGGATTTTACATCACGCCTGTACGCTTCGCGTGCATTAGTTTATAAACAAAGCATTTTCTGAAATCTAAAAATGCCTCTAATTTGATACCCCATTTGGGTGTATTAGTTTCAAATTACACATTTTGAGTTTGGGAAATGTTTTTGTTTACAGGGCAGGGGGGCAGAGCCCACAAACGTTGTCTCTTCCGAAATACCTGTAGTTTTATACTCCATTTAAGTGTTTTATTTTATTACTACGTACCCATTTTATGTGTTCAGAGGAATTTTTTTGGAGGGGGGCAGAGACTCTATAGTACTTGTACTTTCCCAAATCTGGTAGTAAATATTCAGGAGAGAAGAAGCACCTATAATTTGATACCCCTATTCAGTGACTTAAGTTGGCACTCAAAAACTTACATTTTCGCAAAATTTCGTGTTACCCGAAATGTATCAATTTTTAGGCTAAAATGCATATATAAGGTGTGGTTTTTTTAGACGTGCGCGTAAAGGTCTTGAGAACTACGCTCAAACACCTTCCCAACAGGGTAAAAGAAAGAAAATACTTTTTTGGAAATTTTCCGGAAGATATACATTGGAACCAGTTTACAACCATCTTGTTGGGAGCAAAAAAAGTCAACCTTTGCTTCGATTCAAGTATGCACACGAGGGGATGTCCCACGTTTTGAAAAGTGCCACAAAATTAGTGCTCGTCAGTTAGCGAGTTAGTGCGTCACTATATCGAGATATATCGGCTTTAGTATTTGGAAAGTATCAATATTACAAAAAAATAACTATACACTGATTAAAATACAGTAATTAAATCAACTGCAGTCGGTGCGGAAATCATGTTTACCCATAGTTTGAAGGTTTTCACTTCAAAACTAAGAGGTATATGAAATATCCAATCACAGCATTGTTTCCTTGTTTAATTGTACTTTATCATATAAACATTTTTTAATTTTAATATTAGTTTTTGTATTGTTCAATGTAGTTGGAACAAAAAACATACCAGAATATTTTCCAGTTTTCACTGTGCATCAACCGTATGGAATGTACAATTAAAATAAACTACTTTTATACGCGTATGTAAATAGAGTGATTTATAATAGATCAATTTAAAAGTTTTATTATTTCAACTAGGATAAAAACTATTATAAATAATAAGAAATTTAAAAATGCGTATGTCATAACGCAAAACTAAGCGAGGAAAACAATTGTGTGATTAGATTTTTCATATGCCTGTTAGTTTAGTAGTAAAAAAATCTTCAAACTCGGGTACACATAATTTCTGCGCCAACAGAACTCAATCTATTCACCTATTACAATGTCAAATTAAAAAGTGTTAACACTATTTTTGACATAAGTAATTTTTTATACAGAGTAATTTTAAACACATTTCAATTTAATATTCCTTTCTACTATATTTGAAAAGAAAACATTTAATATGATAGACTTAAAATATTGTAAGAGGTAATTTCCTTCCTTACCATTTATTCAATACTCAAACTTTAACTACATTGGTTGCAATTTAGCTCCTAGTAACGATATGTAGTTGGATATTCAATGTGCATTGCTTGCAGGGACCCTTGTCACTGTCATAACGTTATTGGAAAAGTTGAGGACATGGTTAGTAGGATTTCCTACTGTGACTGATATCTAATTATGATTTTAGAAAAATGTATAATCATTTTTATCATATTATAACTTCGTTATTCAAAAATTAGTTTCTTACTGTTATATAAAAATCTAATGGTGTCTCCCTGTGTGTCCGTATCTGTTGCTCAATCACACAAAAACTACTGGACCCATTCTGCTTAGCTTTTGTATTAAACTAAGGATATTCGGTTAACACACAAGCCTATGGAATTTTGAAATTCCATCAGGGCACCGCCCCAGGGGCTCTAAGAAGTATCAATGCAAGCCCTATGGCAATACCAATTTGACAATTAATCGTTTATAATAGTTTCAATAATCAGCTGTTGGAATAAACAAACAATATAAATAGTTCTGAAGTAAATACCGTACCAAACCTAACCACAACGCACTTTTGCGCTCACGCGTTTCAAGCGGAAAGAACCTGCACATTTTCACAAAGCAAAGTAAATATTGTTTATAGAAGTCTGTTTTATAAAACTTTCTTTATCATATTAAAAATCGTTTAAACAAACTAGAGATACATTGTTTCATCCATGTTTTGTATTACTGAATGCGATAAGCACTAAAGGGTTGGGAAAAAGCCTGGAATATATTTATTAATTTTAAAACTATTAAAAGAAATGTAATAAAACTTTGTAGTTATGTAAATGTCCTAACACTAAACATTTATTCATATTTTACTTTAAGGCCCATGAAGGAAATCTTAAAAACGTTTAATGTAAGCCTACCTCGAGTTATACCTCACTTTAAATGTCTTTGTTTGTAGAAACCTGATGACAAAAGGACGACCCAGTCACAAAATACAGCCGCTCAAAGAATTTAATGCCATATAACTAATTCTTCTCAGTTATACGGCTATTTATGTAACAGTTTGAGGTCCCTGTTGTTGAGTATGTTAACAATCGTAACGAAAGACTGCGTCATAAAAATAATTATGTTATTTAACAAAAATAAGATAAATTATTAAAACTCTTTTGACAGTAGATTTACCCTAAAAATAGTTTAAGAAAATTATTACTAATTTGTTTCATATTTTTTGTAAAAATGAATTAATTTCTCATATTTAGTCAACTATATCGTAGCTCTAAGCAGCAGTAGATAATAACTATCTTATCCTTGTAAGCAGTATTAGTTATATGACATTAAATACTTTGAGGCTGTATTTTCGGACTGGGTCATCATTTTGACCTCACGTTTTCACTCTTGTGTCTTACAAACAAATGCCTTTAACCTGAATATAACTCGAGGTAGGATTACTTTAAAAATGTTTAAGACTTCCTTCATGGGCCAACCCCTTGGCTATACGAAAAACACGTAAAATGTGTGTAAATGTTTGGTGTAGGGACTTGTACATAAATGCAATGTTTCATTACATTTCTTTTAATCGTTTTAAAATGAATAAATATAATATTCAAGACTTTTGCCCAACCCTGTAAATGGTTTGAGCCTACCTACTTTATTTATGTGATTGATTTTGTGTAAAAAATATTTATTTATATTTGATATGAAAATATTATATGTTATTTGTCATAGTTTAGGATATTTAAAGTAATTACATAAATGGTAATAAATGAAACAACTATTTCTCTATCATAATTAATGTATACTGTACGTATGATTTACTACAATGATTAATATGAAATAACAAATCGTTAGCAATTTAGATAGCTAATTTTACTATAATGTTGTAAGGAAAACATTATTTATACGATTTATCAATTTAGCTAAGTAAATGTCAATACTTAATAACAATCTCAAATGCCTTCCAAATTTCGAAATACATAAAACACCTTTGACTAATGCTAGATGATCGTCTCTCCTGGAATTTTCACATTGATAATTAGTGTCAATCATCTTCAGCACAGCAGTTTTTGCCCTAATAATGATAAAATGTGTAAGTACTCTAGAAGCCACCACAACAGCTTATTACGCACTGTTTGAAAGTAGAGTTTATTTATTATTCCCCTAAGGTATGGAATTACAATTTGGAGGGTGTCTTCAAATAACAACCTCCAGCGAGTGCACGTTCTACAGAAACGAGCAATAAGACTGATGGCTGATATGCACCACGGGATAGCTGTAGATAATCTTAAAAACACCACAATATACTAACCATCACATCTCTTTATATTCACAAAGTCACCATGCATGCTGTTAGTTTAAATTTGACTCGCAACAGCCAACATCGCCAAACAACAAGAGGTGAGGCTAACTTCAACTTACGTGCACAAATAACTGCCTTATTTGCTAAAAAGCCGTCGGGCAAGACCATATAATGGGCTACCTATTCAGCTTAAGATAATGGAATAGAAAAGCTAAAAATAGAACTAAGTTTTTTGCTTGTTAGTAAGTGAACTTACTCAATTGACGAATTTCTAAACCATGCAAATAGATCTCGACAACAAGCCTGGACCACAATCAAGAGAATAAAGGACTGCCAAAACCAACCACCATCTTACTTATTATCACTCGTGATATTATTATTTTGTGATATGCAGATAGTATTTGGAGATTTCCAATGCTTTGAGTGTTTAAGAAACAAACACAACGTTTCGACAGGTATAACAAACTCCTTCGTCTTCAGGTGCACTTACTAACTTAGTTAGTTATACCTGTCGAAACGTTGTGTTTGTTTCTTAAACACTCAAAGCATTGGAAATCTCCAAATATTATCTACACATCATGAACAATCAAATGCTAATAAATAACTGTCAAACAACAATTAATTAATATTTTGTATTGTACATATTTTATTGAAAACTATTCTAAACTTGATGTTTACGAATAAAGCTTCTGATTATTATTAACATTTGTTTATTATGAAAATATTATCTTACTCTATGACGTTTCAAAATTCTGCATTGTTCATTTACACTCATTTTCAGTTTCTTCATTGGAGGTTATACTACTATAATCAGCTACTAAGACTGATCTCATCAACTAGCTGAATGTAATTTCATATTCCCGTAACTTCAGGAAGGAAGACTGGTTATAACATTACCCCTTTAATTCCAGTATCTAATGGATAATTTTTGTTCCGGAAATAGGGTGCGCTGACCTGGTTTGTGTATGTACACCCACTTTTACGTGCATACAAAAGCCATATCCGTTATCCATCGACTAACACTTCAATAATAATAAGTAGATATCAGTTTTACAAACAACACGTGGATTCCTTATATCTATGTTTATGATCGTGTTCTTTCTCCATTACCAACGTTATTTTGTTTCAGTGGTCAATATAGTATCGTATTCGTAGAATATTTATAATCAAATGTATGATTTAACGTATTTTAAATCTCTATCAGGTTTATTTAAAATTGGAAGAATGCTAATTAGGAATAACTGATCCAACAAAGTCACTTCTTTCACCACTTCACTTATTATTTATTTTCAGTGTTAACAAGCCTTTATTTAAAAGCTATTAGAGTAGAAACCACATTTTTATACAACCTTTGATAAACTGTGTACTTACAATACTTTGAAGAAAAACACAAATTCACTTTTTCCCAGTATAGGGATATTTTGCATAAATTCACTTGCACTACTTTTTTTTCGTTGATTCACTACTACTTTATAAATATTCTATTGCTCTAAAATCTGTTCCCCAATCATTTTTACGTCCACTGTGGTATTGGAGGTATCACTAGGAATCCGATATCGCTGGCCTTATCAATTTCCATGAACTTACACACGGAGAGCGCACTCGGCGGTAAGTCAATCGTTGGATTTACCAGTTTGTGATCAACTTTAGTAGCGACCTAATCTAACCTGACCTACTTAAACTAACCGTAATTGTGATAGAAAAAAGTAGTCTCAGTGAATTAACGGAAAAGGTCCCAGTTTGGAAAAGTCAGATTCACTCACAGCATCATTGGTCACTAAACAACTGTTGGTATTGAACCAGACCGAACAGTTTTTTTAAAGCTTGTCTCTATTTACATTTATTACTTTATCGACAGATTGAGGAATTCAAAAACAGTGACCATGTTCAAACAACCTTTTTGAGGTTGTAAAAAGGTTGATTGATCTGATAACAAAATCAGTCAGAAACTTAACTGCAGATAACTACTTTAGTAGCCGATAATTACTCTATCTTGGTGTTACGTTTTTGGAAACTCTAGGAAAAGACAAAAAAAGAAATATCCACCCCCCCCCCCCGAACTCGTAACTACAGGTAAATACAGCGTTCATGGAAGTTACAAAATTCCTTCCAGGATGATTAATCATTGGTCTCTCTTTTTACTAAAAAGAACAAATGTGTTTTGATACTATCCACTATGCATGATGAAGATAAAGTTGTTGAAGAAACTGGAAAGCCACTCCACATTAGTGGTAGTGCACACTACTCCACGCGAGCGGTAGTGCTACACTACTCCGCGCGAACGGATTAGTTGGCATTACCGTGGATACTACTGGAAAAGTTGTTGTTATTTGTGGTGGTGGTTAACGTTTGGATGCATTTCAGTAGAGATAACTTAGTATCAAGCCTATATTAAGTGGTTCAGATTCCATGGTAAACTGTAAGTCTGTCGCTGGTGCACTTCAGAACACACAATCACCTTTTTCTTCCCGAATGGTATCCAATTCATAAAAAAATAAATATTTGATTGACTTAAGCAAAATCAGTTTACGTCGATTTACAAAGAAATATAATTATTACCACTTACCCTCCAATTAAGACGGCAGATTTTTTTAATATCATTGTCTTTTTAATTTATTAACTAAAATAACCCAAAGATATACAAAAACCGTTTAAAGAAAGTTTTATATGAGTTATGTTTTTTTTTTTTTAAATACGAGAATATATATTATATATGGTTCTCGAGGAGTTTCCTATTGGAGTTATAATTTAAAATAAATATAAGTAGCCTAAGCAAACATTCCAATAAATGTTAAACTTTATTCGTGAGGCCTTTCGATTATAAAGTAATCACTGTCAAACCCTCACATCAACTAACAAAAACTTTGATTTACAATATGCCGAAGAAAAATTATATAAAACATAAATGTTACATAAAAATAAACACACATGTGGCTAAATCAGATTTTAAATTATTAAATAAAAGGTAATGTTGAATTGGTGGTGGTTTATTATTCAATACTTTTTGTATATATTTATTCATAAATTTTGTTTCGTATGCATCAAGATATTGATAATTTTGAACTTCTTTTATTATATCAAAGGATGAAAAACTATGACCAGTTTATACAGCATGTTTAGCCATTGCTGATTTGTAAAATTGTTCGTGTTTTAAATTTGTTTTGAGCTTTTTTTATCGAGTTATATAAAATGAGACCTATTGTATCCATTGTAAACAGCCCCACCTATTTAATTTACAAATTTGTAGTAAAACAATTTGAATCACTTATACAACCTCAGACTTTTTCTGTAAAGGACAGATAGAATTTATCAACTTAACAAAGGATTTACTTATTATAAATGATGAATAACTATATCTATTGATGTTACATCACTATATCCTAATGGTCCCATGAAATAAACTGTCAAAATTACAAAAGAATACTCAACCTACCAAAATTTAGAACAACAAGTTTATTAATACTTAAGTTATTAATAACCAAACTTATGTATGCCTCAAAATATAATTACATTAAAAGATAAATATTACTGTTAAACATAAGGGACAGGAATGGGTAACCATTTATCTTGTTTGTTGCAAATAAAGTTATGAGTAAATTTGAAACTAAAGCAAAAGAATCAATACAATATTTTCCAAGAGTTTGATTTAAGTATGTAGATGATGTTTTTTCTGTATTCGATAAAAAGAAAACCTTCAAGATTTCTTAACAACTCTAAACTCAGTTCAAACAACAATTAAATTCACTCTAGAAATTTAAAATAACCATTCTCTCCCTATCTGATCTTTTAATAACAAAAAAACCAAGAATACACAAAAATCTTTATATTTAACACAAACCAACCCAAAACACCAGATTTATTACAGTTGATTCCTTTCATCCCCTCAATAAAAAAAAATAGCTTCCTTCAATTCATTAGTTCACAGACTTCTAAATACTCCATTGTCAGAAAAATTAAAGGAATTGCAAAGATGAATAGGTAAACAACCAAATTTATTGAAAAGAAATATAAAAAAAGAATGAACTGTCAAGAACAACATTATTGAGAAAAGAAAAATTATGAGTGGAAACCATTAACATTTACATCTTTATCCAACCAAATAAATAAAATATTTAAAAAAAATACAAATTTCAAATTAGCATTCCAATCAAAATCCAGAATTAAAAACACACCAGGAAATCCTAAATCTAAAATTTTAAAAGAAGACAAAACAGGATATTGGCTTTGGCCAATTGTCACATGTTATTGTTTGGAAGAAGAAAAATAAAAACAGTAAATGGCTAAACAGTAAATATGCTGTAGAAACTGGCCATAATTTTTCATCCTTTGACATACTACAAGAAGTTCAAAATTATCAATATCTTGATGCATACAAAACAAAATTTATGAATAAATACATAGAAAAATTAGTTAACAATGAACCACCAGTAATGCAACATTCTCCTTTTATTTAATAATTAAAAATATAATTTAGCCAAATGTGTGTTTATTCATTTTTATGTAACATATTTTTATTTCATTTTTCTTTCAACATATTGTAAATTTAAAATGTTGTATTAGTTGATGTGAGTGTTTGACAATGATTACTCACAACGTTTTAATAGAAAGGCCTCACGAATAAACTTTTCGATTTTAAATCGAAATCGATTTTAAAATTTATATTATATAGTTGAATGTTATCCATAAATGAAGATAAAATAAAGACTTAATTGATACAAATTTCTTAGGTTTTTTAGGGTTCCTACACCATCATCCGCTTGCGCAGAGTAATGTAGGACAGCCGCTCGCATGGAGTACTGTAACTCTGACGCTCGAGCGGCAGTTTAGGGCTGAAATGTCCGCTCTTACACCTAACCATTATAACTAAGATATAAATAAATCTGAAAAAAATAAATAAATTATTATAATGTATAAAATAAAATACAATACGAAAAAATAATAATAATATTAAAAAATATAGTAACATAAATAATAACTTATATAAATACTACACAGATCTGATAACTACGTATATGATCAAACTTATTGAATATGAGTTTTTTTAACATTTTGGGATCCTTTGGAGTTAGTTTTGCAAACACTGCAACATTATGTAATAACTCGCTTTGCTCGTTGGGGGCTTCACCCCCAAACCCCCTTGGGCCTTGTTCACCAATCTTCCAAGCAAGGAGAGCAGGAACGTGTCTCATGTTGGAAAATAGGCTCTCAATCGAAAAGCCTCTACTCTCTGGCCGGAAGCTCCAGGATTCTGATCGTTATAACGTCGAACAGCTTCTCGGTTGATCTCGGGATTCTGCTCGGTGTAACGTCGGACAGCTTCTCGGTTGATCTCGGGATTCTGCTCGGTGTAACGTCGGACAGCTTCTCGGGATGCTGGTCAGTGTAACGTCTTACAGCACCTCTATTTATCTGAGGTTTATTTTTACTGTATCTTTTTTTTTCATCTGTAAGCGGTTCCTGTCAAGCTCTTTGGACGTCCTCACTTAACCTTTTTAGGTTTGCCAGTGTAACAGGTCCACCAAATTGATAGGTAAATTAATTAAAATAAATAAATAATAAAACTATTGTATAAAAGGAAAAGAATATATTTAATTTGAAGAAGTAACGATGGTCGAAATTATGTTAAAGAATTGTCGTGAGAAAGACGCCAGATGTTTAGACGTGGAGACAGAAATAAGTCCCCTCAAACAAAACCCTTTGTTCGAAACAGGATGGGTGGGCCTGTTCAAAGAATTACAATCGCAAACATGTGTCGACTGGCCTGGGTGGCACCAGATCACAATAACATTCCTGGTTGCAGTCGAAAACGAAACCGATCCACTAAGAAAACGGAAAATGGTGTTCATACGGAACTGAAACTGACAACTCCCGCCAAATTACCCCCACTTCGGGACACAAATAGAAAATACGTATAAACTACGTTTAAGTCACAACGAATCATGACACGAGTTTTGACAGAAACCAATCAGAACGGAACATATAGTTCCAAAAATGCCCGTAGAAAGCAGCACAATACGGGGAGAACAGTACACTATATGGGTTTGCTACCTCGTGGCAAAACCGGAAGGACCGATAGTCTTGAACCCAGATAGGAATAATGCCGGAAGAATGAGTAGGGGTAAAAAGATTGAGTCCCTTGAGGGAGAGACGCTTCTCACTCAGTCCATCTTAGAAGAGAAGACCAACAACAGGTGTCGGGTTTTCGGCCCCTAGAGACCGCGTGGGCACTTTGTACTAATAAAGTCATATTTAGTAATGTTTTTAAATATATAAAAAAAAGTTTAAACCAAAAGTCTTTAAATTGTGCGTGTTAACCAAGTAATTATGTAATTTGAACGAATACTCGCGCTACAGCAAATAATTTGGACTCAGCTACAAATTTATCCAGATAAGTTTCAATGTATAGTTAACTTAAGAAATTTAGGTTAATATAATTTCTTAAAATGAAGTAGGTTAAAATCTTTGAATTACTATTGTTAGATTTTGAGTGAAATGAGTAAAGATTTTAAATTTTAATAACATGTAACAATAAACTACTTTATAAAAAATCAATTATTTTGTTTCATTATACTACGTCATCTCACCGATTTACCGCCTATACCAGGGGTTCCCAACCGGTGGTACGCGTACCACTAGTGGTACGTGGGAAGATTTCAGGTGGTACGCATCACAGTTTAGTGGAACACATCACCACTAAACAGCATAAGCCGCTAGACGCTAGACTGATGCGGCGTAGTGGCCGTGTAACTCCCCTCCTTCCTCCCGACACCCACTCTCCCCCCCCCCTCTACTTTGACTCGCTCCACCTGTCGTTCCGCTCCGCCAGCTGCGCGATAGCCAGTTTGAGTCCAGCAGTCGGAGCGTTCACATCGAAGAGAACGTCAATAACAGTGGTGATTGGTGATTAGGTGAATAGACATTGGTTTCCACGCTTTATTCACCGTCATAACTGTTGTTTGTGATTTTTTGTACTTCCATTATAAGCTATGAAGCGGTTTCTGGTGAATCCTGGGACTTCAAAGGACAGTGTTAAGAAACCTAAACCACAGGCCAAGCGTAAGTATGATGAAAGCTACTTACAGTTTGGTTTTATTGTCAAGTCCGGCACAGAAAACAGCGACAATCCCATTCCTCAGTGTGTTGTTTGTTTTGAAACACTTTCGAACCAAAGCATGAAGCCTTCACTGCTGAAGCGTCACCAAAGCACAAAGCACTCTGATTTGGTTGGTAAGCCGATAGAATTCTTTAAAAGAAAATCTACTTTTTTCAAGTAAGAAAATAAATGCATGACAAACTTTGTAAATACTGATACTAACTTATTAAAGGCGTCCTACCTTGCTAGTTATAGGATTGCAAAAGATGGAAAGCCTCACACAATAGGTGAAACCCTTGTACTTCCGGCCGCTGTGGATATGGTCCAAGCTGTATTAGGAGAAAAGGCAGCCACAGAAATGAAAAAAATACCATTGTCAAACAACACAGTAAGGAGACGAATTGCCGATATGTCTTCCAATATTGAAGAACAATTGTGTTTAAAACTACAAAAATGCACATATTTTGCACTTCAAGTTGACGAAAGCACCGACATAGCAAATTTAGCACAGCTACTAGTATTTGTACGATTTGATTTTCATAAAGAAGTTATAGAAGAGTTTTTGTTCTGCAAACCACTTGAATCAAACACAACAGCGGAAGTAATTTTTAACACGATTAATGAGTATTTGATCAAAATCGGCATTCCTTGGTCAAAGTGTATAGGTTTATGCACTGATGGAGCTAAAGCTATGTCTGGCAAATTGACAGGGCTAGTAGCAAGAGTAAAGGAAGTTGCTCCTGAATGCCGAAGTACACATTGTGTTATCCACCGGGAAGCATTGGCTGCTAAAGGCATGCCAGAAAGTTTAACCTCCGTTCTGACAGATGCAGTGAAAGTAATAAACTTCATAAAGGCAAGGGCTTTAAATTCACGATTATTCTCCTTGATATGTGAAGATATGGGTGGCAAGTTCAAAACTCTTCTCTTACACACGGAAGTGAGATGGTTGTCTCGTGGGAAAATTTTCACTCGTCTATTCGAACTAAGGTCAGAAGTTCTGATGCTTCTGACTGAAAAGAACAGTGATATGAAGAACTTGTTTTGTAATGAAGAATGGCTCTCAAGATTGGCATATTTAGCAGATATTTTTTACCTGCTCAACACGCTGAACATGAGTCTTCAGGGAGCAAACACAACCGTCTTTACAGTCAATGACAAAATAAACAGCTTCAAGAAAAAGTTGGTCCTTTTTTGTTCGAATGTACAGAATAAGAATGTATCAGCATTTTCTACACTGTCATCATTTTTAGAGGAAAATGATATCCATCCAAAACAAGATGTGTTTGATGATATAATTCATCACTTGAAAAGTCTTCAAGAGAGTTTTGATAAATATTTCTTTGAAGATTATTCAGAACTTGACTGGATTAGAAATCCTTTTGCAGGAAACTCACCAAATGAAATGGAACTACAAGAAAGATTTATTGATTTATCCGAAGACAGTTCAGTGAAAGATGTTTTTAAAGAGAAATCATTAATCGACTTCTGGATCGAGTGTAAAACTGACTATCCAATGCTCTTCCAGAGAGCCATGCTGTTTCTTATGCCTTTTGTCACCAGCTACTTGTGTGAGAGTGGTTTTTCTGAACTTTTGTACTTGAAAAACAAATATAGAAACAAACTATCATGTGTAGAAGAGGATTTAAGAATAAAATTAAGTTCAATAACTCCTGACTTTGACTCATTACTTACAGGCAAACAGCAACAAGGATCACATTAATCAAAATACTCTTTTTTGATCTGTTTTCTTTTTTATTGTACCAAGAATAAAAATGACTATGCATTTATGTAAGAATTTAATAAAACTGTAATTTGGATACTTTTAGTTTTTTTCATTTTCCTAAAATTATTGAAAACTGAATTGAAAAATTAATTACAGTTATTTTTAATAAATAGGCCAACATTTTTATTACTTATCTAGTAACAACCAAACCAATAGTATTAATAAAACTGTAATTTTGTTAATTTAAGGTTTTTTTTGTTCTAAAACTATTGAAAAATAAATTAATATTGAATATAGGCCTACATTTTTATTGGGTACTTATCTAGTAAAAATCAAACCAATAAATAAAATATATGTTTCTGATAAAAATGTTACAGTATCAACATTTTAAAAGACAAAGGGCTCTCTAGAACTCTACCCCCCCCCCGCCACTAATACCGGACAAGGTGATGGTGGTACTCAAAAATCTAAAAAAATCATTAGGTGGTACGAGGTTGCTAAAACGTTGGGAACCCCTGGCCTATACGACCCTGAGATCAATTTAAGAGCAATCATGCAATAATTTAATGAGTTTCATTAAATTAAATAAATAATTTTAATAAAAGTAACAACCTCTTAAAGGTATAAGGTTACAGAATGGCGCCGACAACGTGAGACGACGTAGTATAAGTAGTAAATTTTAATCTATTCAAAAAATATTTAAAATAAAGAATTATAATAATTTGTCAACAATTAGTAAAGAATGCTGAATTCATGTAATTTTCATTTAGTTTAATCAATTGATTGAGTTAAGTAATTGAAAAGTGTTATAGGCTAGGCTATATGATATGAATAATGAATTAAATACATTTTAATACATTTGATTGAAAATAAATTAAATATAAAAAGAAAAAATAATAAGAAAATATTTTTGTTTAATTTAAATTCAGTATTCATTTGAGTAATAGAAAAAACCAGTTAGAGTAATATTTTTGAATTTATTAAATTATAATTTATAATAATGGCTGATGTTGATATAGTCCAGAACTCAGAGTTGGATTCTGAGGATTCAGATACCTCTATGAGTGTTATCAGGGAAATCAAGTTAAACAAAAATAAAACCGAAAACGATGAAGCTAGGCCAGAATCAAGTAGAGAATACACATTGTCCAGTATAATGGACATGCTGGTAAAAATAAATACTAAACAAGATAATTTTGAGACTAAACTCAATGATATGAAAACTAACATGACTAAAATAAATGAAAGTATGAATACTAAATTAAATAGTATGAGTGAGAATTTTGATAATAAATTTGACAAGATTAACACTAATATGGTAGAGATGAATAGGGAAAACAATGTGAAACTAGATGAGCTTAGGAAAGATGTCAATGATAGGATAAATCAACTTGAAGATAAACTAGACAGACAGGTAGAACAAATAAAAGTAGACTTTAATGAGGAAATTAAAGTAAAAGAAAGCAATATCAGGGAAGAAGTAAATAACAAAAATAAAGAACAGACCATAAAAATAAATGAAGTTGAAAATAAATTGAGTGAGATAAACAAAACGTTGTTAGACAAATATGTTGAGCTAAATGTTAAACTAACTAATGTGATTGTTGAAGTAGACAATCAAATAATCAAAGTAAATGACAAAATAGAAGAACAGATAGGTTATCTAAATACTATCATAGACAATAAAATAGAGAAAGCTGTCACACTAAATAACACTAATCTAGAGGGGAAAATAAATAAATTAAAAGATCATGTAGATGAAGAAATTAAAATGATTTATGAGCAAACTAAGAGAACTCAAATAAACAGAGACAGATCTGTTGTAAGAAACAGTAGTAATAACACACACATAGGTGATGTAGACATATCACTAAATCAAATCACTATTGATGATAATAAAAATAAGACTACACAAAACACTACAAATAATAAAACAATCTCTAGCACTAGTGCGGAATTGTATTTAGTAGATTTCTACCCAGACTCAAACAAATGTCACCCAATGACATTTATTAAATTTGCTAGAAAATTTGTAGATTTGTCAGAGGATCAATGGGATTGTCAAATTTTATTTCTAATGAAACACTTGAAAGGGGAGGCTAGTGTATGGATTAGGAATCGACTTGACAAGTGGAACAACTTTCTTGAATTCGAATGCGAATTCAAAAATAAATATTGGGGCATTGATAAGCAGAAGGAATTTGAAAATAAATTAATGGGGGGTGGAACTTATGATGCTAACAGAGATGACATGGTAAATTACATTATGGAATATTACAACATATCATGTTTTCTAGATCATAAGCTGAACATGACCACTTTTCTTAGTTTCATATCACGACATCTACCAATAGGGATTAGTGCATCAGTAGCGACGGCTAGTAACATACAAAACGGAGATGACCTAGAGACCTATTTGAAGCAACTAAACCATGTAGGGAAAAACCAGTTTGAATCCATTAATAGGCCACCTAGGAGACCATATGAAGGCAATAACAAGCAAGTTGCAATCAATAATAACCATAGTGAAGTTAGAGAAAATAGAGAGGTTATGAGACATAGAGACTATAATAGTGACAGACGAGGGGGTTACAGAGGTAATTTTAGAGGGAATCATAGAGGCTCAAATAGGGGACAAAGCAGTAATTATCATAATAGTAGAGAGGATGTCAGAAATGAATGACAACTACAGCAAGGCACAAACACACATAGGCCTAGGGAAAGTAAACAATACCAGTGTAACATAGAACAGGTAGTGGACAAACCAATATATTTAAATTATGAGCTAGCAGGTGATAGTCAATTAAGTAGGTTCGCTCAAAACATATTAAATAAAACTCCAGTGTTTATAGCAAATAAAAGAAGAGTAGGATTGTGTGTAAGTGGCCAAAATATCCCTGAATTAAAAAATGAGTTTAATTTAAATAAGGATAACATAAATAACAAACTTATCATTATGATAGGGACTAATGACTTCTTACAGGGAGTTCCAACCAAGTATATTATCAATGAATATAAAAGCATGATAGAAGAGTTAGTTAGTTGGAAAAAAGAATTAATTCTATTAACTTTACCACCAATACCAATACTTGCTAAAAGTGATGCTTTTCATTTTCATAAACTAAATGTGTTTAATGATTTTATAACCTCTTTGAACAATGATAAAAACATTAGAGTAATAAACATATCTAATGCATTCATGGACAGAGAATTTAAAAATAGATGTAACATGGACTTATTTGAAAGAGATTTTCTCAAGAGGGCGCAAAAAACCTGACCTTATTCATTTAAATAAAAAGGGATTTAATATTATTCAGAAAATAATATATGACTTTATGGAACAAATAAAATCAGATCAAGAAAATAAAATCAAAGTAAATACTAATGAAATATTTTTACATGAGGATCTAAATAATGAACTTACAAATGAAAATAATTTTCATGAAATGCCTATTAAAGGGTTAACTCATTTCCTTCCAGAAATAAATGTAAAAATAGGTCATAAAGAATACAGATGCATAGTAGATTCAGGGTCAGAGGGTACAATTATTAGCCAGGACATTTATGAAGACATAAAAAACAATGTAGATTATCAAATACCTCAGTTACCAGTTAGCAATTTACAAATAATAGGAGTTACTGGAGTTAGGTCAAAGAAAATAAATTATCAGGTGCAAATAGACTTTGAAATAAATAGTCAAATAGTTCCAATAACATGCCTAGTAGTGAAAGAGATTCAAGCAGGAATTATTTTAGGGTGTGACTGTTTTATTGAAAAGTTAGCTAAAATAGATTTTGAAAAGAAGTGTTTAGAACTTAAAATAAATGACAAAAGATTAATAATACCATTTGTTCCAAGAAACAAATTAAATATGGTAAACGGACTAAGAATAATACAAGTAGGACATATCACTTGTTATGAAAGTGAAAAAGAATTAAATAACATAACCAATGAATTAATAAATATTATAAATAATGACCAACCTGATAAAATATTTAAGTCAACACCAAATGAACAGATACACAATAACATGACAACAAATAGGAACATAATAACAAATAAAATAAACATAAATAATCAAAGTGAAGTAATACAAATATTAACGTCAGATATAATAAATAATGAAAACAACTTTGAAAAACAAATAAATACAAAAATACAAGAAATAAGTAGTGAAACTAAATTTCAAAATAAAGAACAGGTTGAAATGTTAAGAAAGGTTTTAATAAAAAATAAACAGGTATTTTCAGATAATCCTGGTTGCATAAAAAACCATGTGGCAAAACTAAATGTAAAATGTGAAGTACCATTTATAGGGAAACCATATCCAGTACCCTTTAATAAAAGAAAAGCGGTTGAAGTAGAACTAGAAAGAATGTTAAATTTAGAGGTAATAGAGCCATCAAGCAGTCCATATTCAAATCCTCTGGTATGTGTCATCAAAAAAGACCTAACAATACGAGCCTGTTTAGACAGCCGAAAACTAAATCAATACCTAATAGCAGATAGACAAAGCACTGAATTAACAGAGGAAATATTTCAAAAATTTATAGGAGCAAAATATTTTACAGTCTTAGATTTATCACAAGGTTTCTGGCAAGTGAAACTTGACCAAGAATCAAGAAAATATGTTGCTTTCACTTTTGGAGGAAAGAATTATCAGTTTAAAAGAGTTCCATTTGGACTTAAGGTAAGTACTGCACTCTTCACCAAGGCATTACAAAAAGTTTTAGGTAATGAATTTTCTGAATTTTTAACCCAATATGTAGATGATTTATTAATAACAAGTAATGACTCTTTTGAACAACATATAGAACACATAGACAGAGTACTAACAAAGTTAAGAGAAGGAGGTGTTACAATTAAACTTAAAAAATCAGAATTCTTAAAAAAGGAAGTTAAGTTTTTGGGATTTATTTTAAGTGAAGAGGGAATAAAAATGGATGAGGAAAAAATGGAAAAGATAAGAAACTTTAGAACTCCAAGGGGATTGAAGGAATTACAAAGTTTTTTGGGGTTATGTAACTATTATAGACAATTTCAAAAGGGTTATGCTAATCTAACTAGTAAATTTAGTCATATCCTTAGTTCTAAGAAAGCATGGAAATGGGGCCCTAAAGAAAATGAAACTTTCAATGAGATAAAAAATGCATTCTTAAAATCAGTACTTTTACATCATCCCAACTGGGAGAAACCTTTTTACATAAACACAGATGCATCTGACATTTGTGTATCAGCCATTCTTTATCAGGTAAATGACAACAATGAAGAAGAGGTAATTTATTTTGGAAGTAGGTCTTTGCTTGAGATAGAAAAATCTTACAGTGTAACAGAAAAGGAATTATTAGCAATAGTGTTTGCATGTAAAAAGTTTAGGAGTTACTTGATAGGCCATTTTGAAATAATAATTAGATCTGATCATAGAGCTTTGTCATTTCTAAAGAGCTGTAAATTAACTCATGGTCGTTTACTAAGATGGAGTCTAGTGTTACAAGAATATAATTTAACAATTCAATATGTTAAAGGAAAAGACAATATACCAGCAGACATACTCTCTAGAACAGACAACAATGACTATCAAGAGAATAAAAAAAAATATAACTTAAAGGTTTTAACAAATAAATTAAATGTAGATGTACCAGATAGAGTATTTAAAAACATATTTAAAAATCTAGACAAACACCAACAAGAAGATACATTTTATGGCAGGATACTAAAGAAACTTGAAAACAACCAGGAAATAAAAATAAAAAATAATTACTTAACCCACAATGACATACTTTTTCAGAAATGCTCATTAGCGGGGGGTGAATATAGAGTATGTATCCCAAACAAGCTGTTAAAAGATTTAATAGAAAAAACTCATCTTAAATATGGACATTTAGGAGGCCATAAAATTTTTACTATATTAAAGGAATATTGCATTTTTCCAAAAATGGAGAAAACAATAAAAAAGCAGTTACAAAGTTGTGACATATGTCAAAAGGCAAAGCCATCTAATAAAAAACAGATAGGAAGTTTAAAGCCAATTATTCCTAATAAAGTCAAAGAATTAATTTCAGTAGATTTAGTAGGAGAATTACCCACCAGTAGAGGGAAGGTAAAATATATTTTTGTCATAGTAGATGTATTTTCAAAATTTGTTAAACTATATACAATAAAGAAGGCCAACACGAGGACACTATTAAATAAAATCATTAATGAGTATATACCATTAGTAGGCGATATTGAATCTATCCTCAGTGACCACGGTACACAATTTACAAGTACACTCTGGTACAAGACCTTACACAATAAAAACATTAAAACCATTCACAGCTCTGTCTATCATCCACAGTCCAATCCAACTGAACGTGTAAATAGGGAGATAGGAAAAATACTGCGTATCTATTGTAATGAAAAACACACAGCCTGGGCAAATCTGATTGACTTTATAGAGCACTGTTTAAATCATTCTGTTCATGATATAACAGAAGAGATTCCCTTTGAAATAATGTTTGGAAAAAAGTATGATAACATAATAAATAAAATAATCCAGTTTCCAGGAAACAACAAATTTGATCATACACATAAAACAATTCTAGTAAGAAACAAAATAAAAAATAAAGCACTCAAAAGAAAACAAAGACACGATAATAAAATAAAACCAATAACATATAAACTAGATGATCTTGTTTTAGTAAAAACACACTTTCATTCAGACTTATTAGAGAAAAAGATTAAAAAGTTCTTTCTGCTATACAAGGGACCCTATAAAGTGACAGCCATTAAAATGGAAAATGCTTATGTAGTCAATGAAATAGAAACAGGAGATATAATAGGAACATATAATGTAACACAACTTAAAAAATATATACAAAAAGAATAATTAAACCACTCCTAATATAAATATTCAACTTTAAAACAATTTAAAAAATAAATCACTATATAAATGAAAGATACTTAGGAACATCGAAATAATAAATAATAAATGGCTGAAATAAGATGATGTTAATGACAATGTGTGAAATGTAAAAGCACAGGACATATAGAAATATTTTGTATAAAATTGTGTTCTTAAAGTAAAAGAAACTTGACTATGTCTATATTTTAAATACAACACTGATAGAATATGCCATATATGTTAGATGAAGATGTATGAAGATGTGCTAAAATATATTATTGTCATAAACCCTGTATGTTCATATGAAAAGTGATTCAAAGAATGATGATGATTAAGTTCACCTAAAATGAAATAGGTGAAACATCTTGTAATACTTTGTATAATAACTTGTTAATGTTGAAACAATGTTTTTATAACCTGTCAATGTTTATTCAAATAATAAGATGATATGACTCAAGGATATGTAAAACCAGAATGATGTAGATGAAGTACAAAATGATACTTTGCTTTTGTAACTCTTGTATGTAAATATTGAACATGATTTTTAAAGATACATAATATATGTAATCTTGTGAAATTCATGTGTAAATAAAGATGATGAGATGAGATTCATTATGATGTTATATTACTATAATATAGCTATGATGATATAAGATGACTCAATGATGTATTTTAAATATACTATTGTATGTAATTTGACAAACTTAAATGATTACAATCATTTAAAGAATTCATAGAAGGTAAGCAGCCAGTGGTTAATAGCGATACGATTCGATTCTAATTAAACCTTGCCACCTCCAAATTCTAAATTCTTTAACGCCAAGTACGCTGTTAACCACACAATGGCACAAGATATCAGTTTCAGGTGTTGGTCAGCCTTGACAACAGAGTCTAAAGACAAAAGCTTAAAGTGTTCTGCAGCATGGCAATTCCCCATTTACAAAAGTCATGTTGTAGACACCATTAGATTAATAATTTAGAATAGGGTAATGAAGATGGTAGAGGAAACATTGTATATATGTAATTGTAACTTTTCTTAGTAAACTTTTAATGTCATTGATGCAAAGTAACAGAAATTACTAATTGAAATAATGAAAATGTAAATGAGGTAATAATCAGCTATATTAATATCAATAATAAATAACAAGAAATAATTATTGTAAAACTTTTGAATATGATGATTGTAATTAACTATAAATATACTAATTTAAAACATGCAATAATAAAACCAATAATAAAATAACAAATATAAGTGAAAGTTAACACATAATAATATACAACTTGGACATTAAGGATAACTACAAATACCAAGCAACAGTAATGGATGAGAAGGAGCCAGGTTTCTATTAACAAATGGACCAAAGCAATGTACAAAAAGTGTAGCCCCATGATGATTTTACGGAATACCAGGACTTTCCCACCAGAGGCACGCGCAGTGACATCAGGCCCCACTGGCGTAGCAACTACAACCCTTTGATCCACCAGGATGTTATGGATTAAACATGAGCGGAACTCGTCGAACCATAAATGATTCTAGTTTAACAGCTACTTTTCTTTCGGAAGTACGTGCAGTGACATCGGACCCCACTGACGTGACTACAACTCCATCATCAATCCAGAGGCACGCGCAGTGACATCAGGCCCCACTGGCGTAGCAACTACAACCCTTTGATCCACCAGGATGTTATGGATCAAACATGAGCGGAGCAAGTCGAACTATAATCAAACTACTGACGCAGCAACACTTATGATAGATGCCCGTCGGACCATAATTAACTCTACTGGCGTAACTACAACTCCATCACCAGTTCAAAGTACGTGCAGTGACATCAGGCCCCACTGACGTAACAACCACAACTCCTTTGATTCACCAGGATGTCATGGAACAACCATGCTCGGAGCAAGTCGAACTATAATCAAACTACTGACGCAGCAACACTTATGATAGATGCCCGTCGGACCATAATTAACTCTACTGGCGTAACTACAACTCCATCACCAGTTCAAAGTACGTGCAGTGACATCAGGCCCCACTGACGTAACAACCACAACTCCTTTGATTCACCAGGATGTCATGGAACAACCATGCTCGGAGCAAGTCGAACTATAATCAAACTACTGACGCAGCAACACTTATGATAGATGCCCGTCGGACCATAATTAACTCCACTGGCGTAGCCACAACTCCATCACCAGTTCAAAGTACGTGCAGTGACATCAGGCCCCACTGACGTAACAACCACAACTCCTTTGATTCACCAGGATGTCATGGAACAACCATGCTCGGAGCAAGTCGAACTATAATCAAACTACTGACGCAGCAACACTTATGATAGATGCCCGTCGGACCATAATTAACTCCACTGGCGTAGCCACAACTCCATCACCAGTTCAAAGTACGTGCAGTGACATCAGGCCCCACTGGCGTAACAACAACTTGACAATATGTCCCAAAATAATAAATAAAAAATAAAATATTATGCAAATGTGTATGAAATAAATAATAGCAATGAATAGATAATATGTAACAAATAAATAATAAAACAAAAGTATAAATGATTTATAAATGATGAATTTTTAACAATAAAAAAATGACAACTGTATTTATTGACAAAATTTTTTTATAATATTCAATAATATGTGAGAGATAAGTATTAATTCAAATAATAGTTTAATTATTGGAAAGAATTACAATAATTTTGATAATAAATTATAAAGTAATAAATAATAATAAAAACTTGCATCAATGACAGACTAATGTAATGTATATGTGGTTCATTAGTAAGAAATAATTCAAGCTACTCTTATATAAATGTAAGAGTTGATAACTTATTGATTGAAATTACTAATTATTATATAAACAATTTGGTAATTAATAATGTACAACTTTGAAAATTGATCATTTGTCAAATGATAAATATTGTGTAAAAAGTTTTAAGGAATATTTGATTAGTTGATTAATGATAGATGTTAAGATTTGACTAAGGATTGATAATATATGTAAAAATATGATGAATTATTGATGATTGAAAATGTATTTGGAAAATATTTAATGAGTAGTATCTGACTTGATAATGTTAAGATTTGTTTTAGATGTGATGATTTATTTGTGAATGTTAGAGGTTGTGTAATGATAGAGAATTTAGAAATTTAAAGAAGGTTTAATGGAATGAAACAGGATTCTAGCAATTAAAGAAGGGTTAAAGGGTTGAAAAAGGATTTTAGAATTTAAAAATGGTAATGGATTGATAACAGGTTACAGCATTTAAAGAAGGGTTAAGGGATTGATAACAGGTTATGGAATTTAAAGACGGTTAAAGGGTTGAAAAAGGATTTTAGAATTTAAAAATGAGTAATGGATTGATAATAGGTTACAGCATTTAAAGAAGGGTTAAGGGATTGATAACAGGTTATGGAATTTAAAGATGGCTTAAAGGGATGAGGATTTATTTGAGGGATTTAGTAGGGTGTTGATAAAATACATGACTGATGAATTGTTGAGTTAATAAATGATAATTCCTCTAAGAAGTGATGAACTATATGAGAAGTGATTGTAATTAGTAATCAGATGATTCTGATAATGATGTTGAAAAATGATAATTGTAAACAAGTGAAGGATTAATCAATTTTTGAATAATGAATTAATGATTGTCGATTTGTATGTTATTGAGATTGATATATAACCTATGTATTGTATTTGATAATTTCATGCTACAAATCATTGATGGTAATTGGAAACTTGTATAATTTTAAATGATGTATAGTAGTTAATTGATGATATGGAATTTATAAAGTACTACTTTTGACTTATGAATTTTGATTTGTAGATTATTGTTTTTGATTCATGAATACATGTAGACGAATGAATATTTCATTGTTAACCTATGATTGTTGAATCTAACTAACGATTTAAATAATTTGTTAATAAATACTGATCATTTAGTATTTAAAAGGGAATTGTAATTTAGTGAGCTATTAATTTTAACAAATATTTGCATTTAATTTAAGGATGTATCAACATTTAAGGTATGAATTTCAAGATGTAATGTATAGTTTTCGTTTGACAATTTTTAATTTATGATTGATAAAGTTTTTAATTAACAACTTGTAATGATAAAAAATATTCTAAAATTTTTGTTAACAATTATATATGATGTAATACTGTTAAAATTTTAATTCATAAATTGTTGAATTGTTAATTAACAATTTTGATTTGTTGAATTATTGTCAGATGACTGTAAATTTTAAATAATTGACTTTTGATTGATAACTTTGCAACTTGTTAAATAGTAATGCATTGATTTGCATAGATGATGTAAATAATTTTGTTGAATAAGATTGTTCATTTTAAACTTAATTTCTTACATGAAATTTAATATGTAATTTGATATTGAACTATATGTTAGTTGATAGTTTCATGTCATTCTATGTTAGTTGATAGTCTCATGTCATTCTAGATATAGTAAACGTAAAACTGAAACTTATCTGAAGAACAATCGACAATTTGGCGAACCGTGTTTAAAATCAAGATTTTTTGACTCGTGTTACTCACACATCGCAAAAAATCGGGGGGTACTGTAACAGGTCCACCAAATTGATAGGTAAATTAATTAAAATAAATAAATAATAAAACTATTGTATAAAAGGAAAAGAATATATTTAATTTGAAGAAATAAGGATGGTCGAAATTATGTTAGAGAATTGTCGTGAGAAAGACGCCAGATGTTTAGACGTGGAGACAGAAATAAGTCCCCTCAAACAAAACCCTTTGTTCGAAACAGGATGGGTGGGCCTGTTCAAAGAATTACAATCGCAAACATGTGTCGACTGGCCTGGGTGGCACCAGATCACAATAACATTCCTGGTTGCAGTCGAAAACGAAACCGATCCACTAAGAAAACGGAAAATGGTGTTCATACGGAACTGAAACTGACAACTCCCGCCAAATTACCCCCACTTCGGGACACAAATAGAAAATACGTATAAACTACGTTTAAGTCACAACGAATCATGACACGAGTTTTGACAGAAACCAATCAGAACGGAACATATAGTTCCAAAAATGCCCGTAGAAAGCAGCACAATACGGGGAGAACAGTACACTATATGGGTTTGCTACCTCGTGGCAAAACCGGAAGGACCGATAGTCTTGAACCCAGATAGGAATAATGCCGGAAGAATGAGTAGGGGTAAAAAGATTGAGTCCCTTGAGGGAGAGACGCTTCTCACTCAGTCCATCTTAGAAGAGAAGACCAACAACAGGTGTCGGGTTTTCGGCCCCTAGAGACCGCGTGGGCACTTTGTACTAATAAAGTCATATTTAGTAATGTTTTTAAATATATAAAAAAAAGTTTAAACCAAAAGTCTTTAAATTGTGCGTGTTAACCAAGTAATTATGTAATTTGAACGAATACTCGCGCTACAGCAAATAATTTGGACTCAGCTACAAATTTATCCAGATAAGTTTCAATGTATAGTTAACTTAAGAAATTTAGGTTAATATAATTTCTTAAAATGAAGTAGGTTAAAATCTTTGAATTACTATTGTTAGATTTTGAGTGAAATGAGTAAAGATTTTAAATTTTAATAACATGTAACAATAAACTACTTTATAAAAAATCAATTATTTTGTTTCATTATACTACGTCATCTCACCGATTTACCGCCTATACGACCCTGAGATCAATTTAAGAGCAATCATGCAATAATTTAATGAGTTTCATTAAATTAAATAAATAATTTTAATAAAAGTAACAACCTCTTAAAGGTATAAGGTTACACCAGGCATTTTGTTAAATAATGGCCTGGTCGAAGGAGACATTTCTTTTAAGGGTGATATCACTACCACAGGCATCAATTTTAACTTAACATCGACATAAGACTCCTGCGAGTCTACATTAGATGTATAGATTGGTTCATATAATTGGTTTGGAGGGTCATCAATTCGCGGTTCTCAGGGACAATAGTAAATTCTTGTGTGGCAGTTTTTCCCAAAGTCAGCTGAGTTATAGTGAACTGTCTTGCAACTCCATCCAGAGCTGCATTCGACAACATCAAACTGGCCAGTGAAAAGTAGCTGTCACACAGAAATAGGCGGGCCAGATTATTACCATCATTGGACAAATCAAAATGGCGCTTTTTATTCACTGGATGTGGATCAAACAGATAGAGCAGTTCATTTACCCTCCAAAAGGAGACAGTAACTGTTTGACCTGTGAAAATGAATCCAATATCTTTTTGATTTGCTGCCAATATGTCTTGTAATTTTTCAGTAAGTGACGAAACAGTGTCATGCCAATCATCTTTCGTTAGGGGATAAAGTGCATCGTAAATTTGCTCCAGTTGTAACAGAGAAACTGAATGATTCAAAACATGAATGACTGATGGTAATTCTTCTGGAAACAAGTACCGCCCATAACCAGTACAATTCTCACTACGCAGTGTTTTGTAAATGCGATCACCACTCATAAGGATTGCATCTATTTCAGTTGTCGTAAAATGTCCACCAAGACTCTTCCATGCAAGGGCACAAGCAGAATTAGCCACACAATGAGCATTTCTACTCCATGTGAAGAGTTTATTGTTGCCCTGATGAAAGGACCCCTCGGTAACACAAAAAAATTCTGTTGATGAGAAGCCATCGTAGAGAGTTAAAATGTAAAATTACAATTACAGTAAATGAAGAGGAAGACATTGGAAACAAAAAATAATATATAGTCTCGAAAACAATCAGAAGAAATTCGTGATTGATTACTGTATTAATCACAATAAAAACGTATTAAATGAAAGAAACGGGAGAATAAACCTAGAGTTTATGTTGAAAAATAGCGATGGTAGAAGATTCGTGTCACCATGCAGTGAAAACGATTCAGTTTTTAATGGGGCATAAAGCCAAACAATTGAACAGTTCAGTACTGAAGGTAATTCAAGCGTGAAGAGGCCGTAGGGTGTCAGCAGACTGAGGCATGAAAAGCGGCGTCATCCTTTTATAACCTCGGTGGGACTTGTTTCAATCGACTGAGGGCCGTTCTACCAACCGTTCTAAAAACTGGAACTGGTTCCGTTTCTCGCAGCCACTGGAGGGTGCCTAAACTAACAAACAAATTCCGAAAATACAGCGTAAAACCATGATTGGCCTTTAGGCAACAAGAATGAATAGAAACTGTTTTTATATATAGTTTAACTGCCCGTAAAGTTTTGTACACAATTTGAATACGTAAGTGAATAAGTGAGTAACATATTTTTGACAAAGCTCAACTTTACCGACTTTTTGTGAGGAAATGTATTATATATAAAGCATTTAAGTATATAATTTAAATATTCTATTAGATGTTGTCCAAACTAAATATTACAACATCAGTAAACAAAATTTCAACTCTGTAAACAGGTTGGCGTTATCACGTCAATCATTTTGATTTTTTTCTAGGTTATGAAAAGTTACAAATCAAATTTTATAGCAGTTTTCTTAACAAAGTAGTAAAGGTAGATAGTTTGTAAGGTTTTAAGTACCTTGCTTTTTTTTAGTTATGCTTAAATTTGAATAACTATGAAACAATCACATGTTTTCGAAAAAAAACTCTACTTTAACGACAAGTTGTGAGGAAACTATGGTATATACATCACGAAAATGTATGGCACGTTTTGTTCATTATTTAATTGTCAATTTGAATATTTAATTTTATATGGTTTAAAATAAATATTACAGATTCAGTAAAACAAAAACTTCAACTCTGCAAACAGGTAAGCGCTTTCACGTCAGCCATTTTGAATTTTTTCTAAGTTATGAAAAGTGACAAATCAAATTGCAAAGCAGTTTTGGTAACAAAGTAGTTAAGTTAAATAGTGTGTACAGGTTTTAGGTTCTTAAATTATCATAATACAGCAAAAATACGAAAAACATAACAAAAATAGAATTTTTTGAACGAAAATTGACAAAATTGTAGAAAATATAATTACAAATCTGAAGTATGCTGTCAGCAATTCCAAATTCCCGTCCGCCATTTTAGATGATAACGGGTGATTATCCGTTGATCACAGTGGGCTCCCAATATGATCTTCGAGGGGGGGGGGGTTTCTATCTAAGATGATCATAAGAAATTACTTTAGTTTTTATTGGATACTATCTAAGTTGATAACGGAGGCCCAAATTCAAATTTATGAACTTTTTGTGAGGAAACGATTGAATATACCACAAAAACGTGTATGACACATTTCGTACAAAATTTATTTGTAATTTGAATATTTCATTAGGTGTTATCCAAACAAATTATTACAGATTCTGTAAAACAAAAACCTCAACTGTGCAAACAGGTAAGCGTATTTTCGTCAGCCATTATGATTTTTTTGGGTTATGAAAAGTGCAAAACCCAATTGTAGCATTTTAGTAACAAGAAATGTGAGGGTAAATAGTATGTAGGGTTGTAGGTTTCTGGCTTCTTTTAATCATGATTAAATAGGATGATCTCTTCCAAACAAATCACTTGTTTTCGACAAAACTTAACTTTACTGACTTTTTGCAAGGAAACTATAGTATGTACCACAAAAATGTACATTACATTTTTGTACAGAATTTAATTTTTAGGTTGAACATTTCATTAGATGCTATCTAAACTAAATGTTAACAGCTTCAGTAAAACAAAAACTTTAACTCTGCAAACAGTACAGCAGTTTCATGTCAGCCATTTTGAATTTTTTCTAGGTTATAAAATGTGAACAATCAAAGTTTATAGCAGTTTACTAACAAAGTCCTAAACGTAAATAACGTGTAGGGGTTTAAGTTTTTAGCTCCTTTAAATCATGCTTAAATGGGAGGAAATATTTTTAAAAAAATCACGTTTTCGAAAAAAACTCAAGTTTACCAACTTTTTCTGAGGAAACTATTGTATATAGCAAAAAAACATAGGACACTTTGTGCGCAAAATTGTATTGTCAATTTGAATATATCATTTGGTGATAAATAAACTAAAAATTAAAGTTTCAGTAAAACAAAAACCTCAACTCTGCAAAAAGATAAACGTTTTCACGTCAGCCATTTTGGATTTTTTCTAGGTTATGGACAGTGCAAAATCAAATTTAATAGTAGTTTTGATAACAAATTAGCAAAGTTAAGTAGTGTGTAGGGGTTTAAGTTCTTAAATTATCGTAATAATGCAGTAAAATACGAAAAACAAAACAAAAATAACATTTTTGAACGAAATGTGAAAATTAACGATTTTTTGCGTAGTTATTATCAAAAAAATGAAAAAAATGTTACATGAACAAAATTGTAGGAAATATAATTACAAATCTGGAGCATGCTGTCATATTTGTTCTACAACCAACGGTTTGCCCACAATTAAGCCGTTAGTAAAACTCTGCACAGAATTCAAAATTCCCGTCCGCCATTTTGATTTTTTTGGAGGGTTAAAAATTAAAAATTTTTAATTTTCGGAATTTTCCCGTCGGTTTCTTGGCAAAAGCTACAGGTGTGTCAAATTTCAAGTTTCTAGCTCATCTGGAAGTGGGTTAGAATTTGTATACGTGAGTCAGTGAGTGAGTGAGTGAGTGAGTTACACGTGCGGCTATATACGAGATATATTAGCCTACTCGTAGATATTAGATATATAATTGTTATAGAAAATGTACATGTAATTAGTATGTGGTACATAGTTATATTAATTATATTTACTGTTTGGCTTGAATATTAAAACGTTTTATATTTTGTTTCAAACTTATTTTATAGGATTAATTACACCAGGGGTATAATCATAAAAATTAAACTAACTCATTGTTATCTAAAATGTTGTGGAAGGTAAAATACAACTAACAGTTGCCCCCACCTTCCCTAGCCTGAGTGATAACGGTTGTTTAGTTTCAAACATCCAGTGAAGTTTAGCAATAAAGTGACATTTATGTTGACAACTGGCGGTGGTTTATTCACCGCAGATGAGGTACCCATAAATTGTAGTTGGAGATATATCATACTGTACAACTGAGCGTAAGTTGATCTTCAGTTGCATAAGTAGGTGATAAAAATAGTAAAGAGTATCTTAAAATATATGTTATGATGCTACTGTAAGTTTATTTTTGTAAACCATTATTGTAAAAGCATTCACATACTTTTTCAAACTTACGATCAACTATCATTATTGTTATTCAATTGGTAAAATAATAATAAGTCAGCAGGTGTCCTGTATTACAGTACATATTCGATTATTATACTCAAATCAAATTCAAAAGTAGCACTATTTCAAATTATATAATTTAGGGTTACCTTTCTTAGCTATTTAAAAGGAAACTTAAGATTTCATACGTTAATTAATTTTATTTACAGTTGAAATTTTAAAATATTTATTTTATTCAAAGCATAAAACAAAATAATTGCTTCAACATTAGCATTAAAAAGTCTACGTAAAAAGTCTATTCTCCTTAAGGTAAGAAAATTCTCACTAAATTCATGTGGGTATGGGTTTATTTATTTATGAATATTCCTTCAGTAAATAGATTAAACAGAACTTTATTCATTGATGAATAAATTAACTATCCAGCCACGTAAAGTTTATATATGAACAGGTTATGTTCATAAATGAATGTAAAATTTTAATTTAATAACACAAGAGAACAATAACAAATCAAATAAATATGCATCAACCAACAAAGCCAAAAAAACTATATTTGTTTACACTATGTTCACAATAAGGTTGTAAATTTCAAAATTGTTGCACTTTTAATTTTTCTATAGTATTTAAATAATGTTTCGCAATATTTTTATACTCAGATGCTAAGTGATCTTTCACTTTTATATTTGTATACATAACTTTACTTTTTAATTACTCTTTTCCTACACACTTTATTTAGACAAGATTACAACATTATTTTGATTAAATGTATTTAAAATGTTGTATTTTACAGTTACAGAACATGTTTGTAAGATCGTTTTCTACTCTGGCTTTCATTTCCATCAAGTTTTACGCGACTAAATCCAATGGCGCTATAAAATAGAACATAACCTATAAATAATGATAAATGGCAATTTATTTTCTATAGTTCACAGCAAAATAGCTCATTGTATGAAACCATCCGTTCCATCAATTAATATTTTGTTCTCAAATGTACAATCTTTAAACCTATTTACTACTTCAAATATTCTACAGTAAATCCGTTGCATAGCTAAAAATTGTTATTATTAGAGATTTTATAAGCATTTTGAATCTTAACCGCTCTATGGATGTTAATTTCGGTTAGGGTTATTATCCTAGCTACTAAACTGTATAAAATTAGTTAATATTTTAAATGACCTATTTATTTGCAAAAGAAGACCATCATATTCAAACAAAATACTACATAAAATAACGATCAGCAAAAGACCAATAAACTGCGTCCTATGTTTAGAACTACTTGCTCTACTTGTAGAGAATTTCATTCAAAAATTTTCTTAATCCCTATTCTAAGAATGTAATAATAAAAGAATTACGCTAAACAATTCAATCAATATATTAATATATAACATATTGTTTATTACTAGATTCATATGATCATGTTAATTTTGTCCAAATAATCCTTTATAGATTTCCTTTTAAGTTGTGAGTATTTTTAACTATAGCTCATAAACTGAAAGTATCTTCAATGCACTTGTTGGTTTACAATATGAGGGAATAGTTTCATAAATGCGTATAAACATCTAAAGTACTTTTATTATTGGGGCAAACCACATGTAATACTTACCTTTAGATTAGGTTTATATTTTAAGAAATATTTATATAATATAAACAATTCAAGAAACATATTCCATCGTAATTCCCTGGTAATAAATAACATATTTGACAGAATGCAGATTTAACAAATAAAAAGGGTAGTTGTACGTTTTCTATCTACTGCTAGGCAAATAACAACACACATTTATCATAAACAACACTGTTTTGGACTTAAAGACTTGGTCAAGCGATATAGGAATGACATTGTCATTGGCTGCTTAAGTAAGACTTGTAGTTTTAGTCCTAGGCGGAAATAATCAAGTACCTAGCTATTATACAGCATATGCATTGCATATTATGCATTGGTATAATATATTCGTATTCGTCTATTAATACAAAGAAATTTACTTCGATAACATCAATGTATAAAATATTTTCCATATTGGCTATACGTTACCATTTCAACAACAAATTTAAGCAACATATTTCTGTTTTTAAAAATAAGACGCCTGAAAACAGTCCTTCCATTCGAAATTCACCTTTACAAGACTTTTTAAGGTGGTAAAATAAAACTATAATATAAAATTACGTGTAAAATAAAAGCTGAACCTATTGCTAATCTTTACATGGTTTTGTATTATATTTATTGTTTGTATATAGAGGGTGTCCCTGAACTATCTGAGGATCTTTTTAAGTATTGATTGTGGGACAAAAATAATACATAAAATCACATTTAAAAATTCTAAATTACCTCCAGTACCAATACAGCTTCCATTTTATATTTTTTACAAATTATGTAGTATTTTTACAACTATTTAACCTTTAGAGTTCAAATTTGGTATACACATTAGTAAAACCAATATTTTGCTGAAATAAAAAAAATTAAAACCCATTTTAAATTATTTTTGAAATGGCGGCTCTTTTAAATTTTTAAAAGAGTAAAAGTATACTTTTTTTAACTTTATTTGCAATCCGAAAAATGTACCGTTGTATGAAATCGGATGACAAACAACCGAGATTTAAGTATTTTGTATTTAATCATTTACGCGTCAATGTGTACAGCAATGGTGCCGTGCCGCGCAAGTCAAACACAACAATACATCAGTAATTTATTCTGATTACTTTCATCCAAAACACTACAATAAAGTGATTTGTTACGTTATTGTAATGAAAAAGCCCCTAGCAGGTAACGGAAAAAGTTGCAGACGATTTTCATTGTAATTCTTGTTTTTAAGTGTTCAATTTAATAACAACGAAAATCATCTGCAACCTTTTCCCGTTGCCTGGTAGGGAGGGACTTTTTCATTACAATAACGTCATAAATCACTGTATTGTAGTGTTTTAGATGAAATTAATCAGAGTAGATTACTGATGTATTGTTGTGGTTGACTCGCGCGGTACGACACTATGGCTGTACACACATTGACGCGTAAATGATTAAATTCAAAAATTCTCAAATCTCAGTTGTTTGTCATCCGTTTCCATACAACGTTACATTTTTACTGCAAACAAAGTTTTCAAAAAAAGGTAATCTTGTGATTTTTTTCTAACCTTTCAAAAGTTATTAAGGATAAAAAATTGCAAAGAGCCGCCATTTTGAAAATAATAAAAATTGGTTTTGATATTTTATTTCAGTAAGATATTGGTTTTATTAATGCGTATACTGAATTTGAGCTCTATAGGTTAAATAGGTATAAAATTACAAAATAATTTGTAAAAAACACAAAATGGTGGCTGTACGAGTACCGGAGGTGATTATGTCTTGTTTTTGAGCCACAACCAATACTTGAAAAGATTCTCAGAGTTCAGGGACACCCTGTAAATATATATATTTTAATGGCTGAAATATGATCCAGATTGGTAATGACTACATACACATGTGAAGAGTTTGTTACATAAATATTACAACAGCTGATTTTAGTTGATTATTAGGATGTGCTGGGAAAATATTGTTTACTGTACTTCGCATATTGATATTGTAATATATTTTTTTAATGGTTATTGAGTTACTTGAACAACATCTTTAATGACCACTCCGTTACAAGAAAGGTGATTATCTTGAATTGATTTGATACAAATTATGGGCATTTTATTTATTTTAATTATAAGTCTGCCAGTTCCATAATATTTATTATGTAGTGCGTTTTACAATTTTCTCTATATACATAAACCATGATACAGTATAAACTAAGCAATATCAATATAATTTTAAGCGATATTACAGGAAGCGAATTTTATTTCTTAGTTTTGAGAGTATTTGAAATTATATTGAATTTATATTTCATATTGAAATATTGATATAAATACCCTTACAAACATTAAAAAAACATATATGTTCTAAACTTGACAAGAATGTTACAGTGGAGGGAAAACATTTTCAAGTCAGCTTATCGAACTTAAAAACCATAGCAGATCCAAGAAGATGTTTCTTTGACTTGAACATGGCTCCTATGGTGTAACTGACTCGTTGTTTGTAAGCCTACCAGTTCATAAAGGGAGTTCCTTCAGTGCGTGTAGGTACAAATGACCTACACAGTTGCTCTACATGTACAATGACCTACGAAACATGTGACATAGTTGTTCATATATATTTTGAAGGAGTTTGGTGCATGAAGCGAGAGTCCCTTATTATTTCGTTGTATTGGTAATATACACGTTATCCCGGTATTTCTGGTATTTACAGTAACCCAATTCAAGACAGGGCGATTCTCCTATATGAAAAACACTAATTAGGAGCAACTAACAATAAAAAAGGCTCTTTCGTAGGTACAAATCCCTTTGTATCCATATAAGCTAACACCCAATACACAATTTATCCTGTCGTTTTTACGACAGTCTATGGAATGTGAGTGAGGTTTAAATAAAGCTGTTTGGATCTCTTGGATACACGTGTTAGGAACTTAAAAGTATACTTATATTGTTGAAATAGGTTTGCTAACTTTCAAAAATATTTTTAGTATTATTACAACAAAAATTTAATTTATAATTAAGTTCTTTATATATATAATAGTGACCTGTGATGTATACATAGTATATGAATATATAATTTACATTAATTCATAAAAAATGCAATATAAATTTAATATCCCATTTAATTGAATTAACTTTTAAATTGTTTGACAAATTTAGTGTATTAATAAATTAACTCAGATAAATGGCTGTAATATGCATAATGATTGAAATTATAGGCTTAAAAATACTACAATATGATAATCGTGACAAAATTTATTTGATAAATATATGTGTCCACATCCTATAACTCACAGGATTGTGATTAATTGTTTGGTGGTGAATTTATCACTTAAATTGTAGTGTTACTTACCAGTTAACACTAAATACAGCTTAATATATTATTTAATCAAATGAACTCTTCATCTTGCTTGCAAAGTTATTTAACAATATTCAACTTTAGGATTTCATATATTACTAATCTACTCATTAAGATTTCACTTGTACATGGTCAACCCGTTGGTTGACCATGTACAATCAACGGGTCAAAACACAAATTGTTAAAGACAGTGGTTGGATACGACCAAAAAAAACTTTTACCTATCAAACCTATGTAGATTATTATTTTTAAAAAGAATTTATTTAGTTTTAAGCATTTTATATTGAATTAGTTGCAACAATTGTTTAATTAGATAAAATTACCCATACTTTGTACCAAATGTCAAACAGAAAGTTTTCAACTTCTTTAAAAATATTTGTTGTAGTTTATCATAATATATAAAAACTGCAGACAAATTTACATCAAAACGTAACATGACCACGGAAATCAGCTAAACCACATTACCATTCTGAAGCAGAAACGACAGCAGTACTTCCGAGGGTGATTGTAGACTTATTTATAAACTGAAAACTACAACGGTTGTGCTATGCTTATTTTGGGAAATTCAACTGCTCTTATTAATTATAGACATTTATAAAAGAGTACATATGACAAACTAATGGAATAGAGTACTTATATCTATTTAATTAGATTGGTGTTAAACATGATGTAAACTACACAAATAAATAATGTGACTAAAAAAACTCTTAAATAACATAATACTAAATGATTTACATATATGATAAAAAACCAACGTATTTAAGGTGTACATTGACAATACCTAATGTATAATGAACCGTAGTGATTGACAGGGGCACAAGTGTGGACCTTTACTCAAGTACCATCAAAGGAATGTGTATATTACCTATATGGCCAACTGCATGTAACGTGTAGGTTAGTAGTATATGTTGTACAATGGACGGTGGTGACATCGACAGGGTAATAAGTGTGGACCTTTACTCAAGTACCATCAAAGGAATGTGTATATTACCTATATGGCCAACTGCATGTAACGTGTAGGTTAGTAGTATATGTTGTATAATGGACGATGGTGACATCGACAGGGTAATAAGTGTGGACCTTTACTCAAGTACCATCAAAGGAATGTGTATATTACCTATATGGCCAACTGCATGTAACGTGTAGGTTAGTAGTATATGTTGTATAATGGACGATGGTGACATCGACAGGGTCATAAGTGTGGACCTTTACTCAAGTACCATCAAAGGAATGTGTATATTACCTATATGGCCAACTGCATGTAACGTGTAGGTTAGTAGTTTATGTTGTATAATGGACGGTGGTGACATCGACAGGGTCATAAGTGTGGACCTTTACGCAAGTACTATCAAAGGAAAGGGGTATATTACCTATAAGCCAACTGCGTATAACTTGTAGGTTAGTAGTATATGATGTATAATGGAAGGTGGTGACATCGACAGGGTCATAAGTGTGGACCTTTACTCAAGTACCATCAAAGGAATGTGTATATTACGTATATGACCAGCTGCATGTAACGTGTAGGTTAGTAGTATATGTTGTATAATGAACGGTGGTGACATCGACAGGGTCATAAGTGTGGACATTTACTCAAGTACCATCAAAGGAAAGGGGTATATTACGTATATGGCCAGCTGTATGTAACGTGTAGGTTAGTAGTATATGTTGTATAATGGATGGTATTTACATCAACAGAGTCAAAGGGTAGACCTTTACTCAAGTACCATCAAAGGAAAGGGGTATATTACGTATATGACCAGCTGCATGTAACGTGTAGGTTAGTAGTATATGTTGTATAATGAACGGTGGTGACATCGACAGGGTCATAAGTGTGGACATTTACTCAAGTACCATCAAAGGAAAGGGGTATATGACGTATATGGCCAGCTGTATGTAACGTGTAGGTTAGTAGTATATGTTGTATAATGGATGGTAGTGACATCGACAGAGTCAAAGGGTAGACCTTTACTCAAGTGCTATCAAAGGAGGGCGTATATTATTAGCTGAATACCCAGCTGTATGTTACTTGTACGTAGACAGTGTATGTTGTGTAATGGACGATGGTGACATCGACAGGGTCACAAGTGTGGACCTTTACTCAAGTACCATCAAAGGAATGTGTATATTACTTATATGACCAGCTGCATGTAACGTGTAGGTTAGTAGTATATGTTGTATAATGGACGGTGGTGACATCGACAGGGTCATAAGTGTGGACCTTTACTCAAGTACCATCAAAGGAATGTGTATATTACGTATATGGCCAGCTGTATGTAACGTGTAGGTTAGTAGTATATGTTGTATAATGGACGGTGGTGACATCGACAGGGTCATAAGTGTGGACCTTTACTCAAGTACCATCAAAGGAATGTGTATATTACGTATATGGCCAGCTGTATGTAACGTGTAGGTTAGTAGTATATGTTGTATAATGGACGGTGGTGACATCGACAGAGTCAAAGGGTAGACCTTTACTCAAGTGCTATCAAAGGAGGGCGTATATTATTAGCTGAATACCCAGCTGTATGTTACTTGTACGTAGACAGTGTATGTTGTATAATGGACGATGGTGACATCGACAGGGTCACAAGTGTGGACCTTTACTCAAGTACCATCAAAGGAATGTGTATATTACTTATATGACCAGCTGCATGTAACGTGTAGGTTAGTAGTATATGTTGTATAATGGACGGTGGTGACATCGACAGGGTCATAAGTGTGGACCTTTACTCAAGTACCATCAAAGGAAAGGGGTATATTACCTATATGGCCAGCTGCATGTAACGTGTAGGTTAGTAGTATATAATGTATAATGGACGATGGTGATATCGAAAGGGTCGTAAGTGTGGACCTTTACTCAAGTACCATCAAAGGAAAGGGGTATATTAGCTATATGGCCAGCTCTATGTAACGTGTAGGTTAGTAGCATATGTTGTATAATGGACGGTGGTAACATCGACAGGTTCATAAGTGTGGACCTTTACTCAAGTAACATCAAAGGAAGGTGTATATTACCTATATGGCCAACTGCATGTAACGTGTAGGTTAGTAGTATATAATGTATAATGGACGGTGGTGACAACGACAGGGTCATAAGTGTGGACCTTTACTCAAGTACCATCAAGGGAAAGGTGTATATTACCTATATGGCCAACTGCATGTAACGTGTAGGTTAGTAGTATATAATGTATAATGGATGGTGGTGACATCGACAGGTTGTAACCATCCACACCTATGTGATGTTACATTAATTACCTTTTCTCAATTAATTTAATCAAAATATTCTTTAAATCAAAATCTTTAATTTATTTCAACTATATATATATTTTTTATTAATCTCAGGGTTAAATGTGGGTAAATTGGTGGAGCTGTATAATTCAATAAATCAAGATTTACTTTATAAAATTATTTTATTGACATGATCTTTGAAAATTGTTCTCTCTATTTCATTTAAATAATTAACAATAAAACTTTTATTTTACTTAATTATTGTTATAAATTCATTTTGAAAATTATTGTTTGATTTATGGCTTATTACTAGAACTTATCTGAAAATACATGAGGTCTTCATTGTACAACCGCGTGGTGACAACTTTTACTTTTTTTAATAAAATTACACTAAATATTTCACTATTATTGTGATCACTGTTCTAAATTCACATAATTATTTAACGATAGAAAATAGAAAACTAAACAATTTGCTGAACATTTTTTAAACAATTGATTCTAACAATTGGAGTCCCGAGGACATCCAAGTGGTGGTGATTCGTGGGTCTGTTGAAAAGAGAGTGACGCCGAGAGCAAGAGTCCTCGCTTGCCTCCTTTTCGGTGGACAGCGTGGCCTTCCCTCTCCCTTATTCTGTCGGCCTATAGCGTGCTTCCCTTTTTTGAGAGTTCACAAAAAGGTCGTCTGCTATTCGTTTTCAATGCGTTTTCGTTCGCTTGGAGTCCGAGGTGGGGGCTACATGGACATTCCAACGGGTTGTCATGTCGATGCCTGGCGCAACACTAATTTCCGTTTTGGTTGATGTTCAGTTTTTGTTGATCGCAACCCACAGGAATGTTGTTTATTGAATTCTTAGAAGACAGCCCTGATATAAACATCTTTATCTGCTTTCTTGGCTGGTTGGTTACTTTCTTACAGTGATTTTCGAATATTATTTGAACATTCATCAATTATTTTAATTAAATATATTCCTTTCCTCAAATAAACAATTTGTTATCTATTTTATTTAATTAATTTAACTTGTCAATTTGGTGGACCCGTTACAGTAACCCCCGATTTTTTGCGATGTGTGGTAAGCGCGAGTAAAAAAATCTAGATTTCAACGCGTTTCGCCAAATTGTCGATTGTTCCTCAGATAAGTTTTAGCTTTACAATATTTGTTACATCTAGAATTGCTTAAATCTATCAATTAATCTATAGTATAATACCAGATTACGTACTACACATCATGTAAACAATAAATCATGATTACTTCTTAAATGCTGAGTAATCAAAACTCATTAAAAAATAATTTAAATCATTAGTCAAAAATTACAAATTAAAAATCAATGTATCATCCATTATATACAATCATTAATTAAAATTATTAAATCATAACTCAAGATATTAATAAATCATCAACTCACATATAGTCATCAGTCAAAAATCAATGAGTCACAGAAAGTATCTTATATATTAACAAACCAATGACTCACTAAAAGGTTATATATAATTTTCAATCAAAAATCAATACTTCATAAATCCAACATCATCAGTCAAATATTATACATCATCTAGTCATACAATCATTGATCAAAATCAATTAAACACTGACTCATATACAGATCGTCAATTAAAAACTCATAATTCATAAATCAAAAAATTAATGCATCATCAAAAATTATACAAGTTACCAGTTAAAATCAACGACTCATTCCATAATACACAATCATTAATCAAAAATACACAGGTCATATATCAAAATCAATAAAACACAAATCAACAATCACTAAGTCATAAATCAAAAATTAATAAATCATCAACTCGTATACAATCATCAACATTCAATACATTATTGAGTTATATACCATCATTAATTACAATCAGTAAATCATACATCCTATAAATTGTCAATCATACAGATCCAAAATCAGAATCAACAAATCATTGCATAATATACAATCATCATTTGTTAGGTTAAAATATCATCAAATCTTTATATCAAACATCAATCCTTTTGTCAGTACATTACCAAATTTTCACACACATCATCAATCCTTAAATAAATTATCAATCATCAAGTAGACAAATCGTCAATTATTAAGTTATTAAATCAAAATCAATAATCAAGAACTAATCAGTTATTAAATCATACACAATTATTAATCAAAAATCAATAAGAGAACAATTAAAATTATACATTATTAATTAACAATAAACACACTACATAGTTCTTTGTCATTGATGCAAGTTATCCTGATTATTAGTCATTTTGTAGTTAATCATAAAAATATTTCAATAATTTCAAGAAAGTTAAATTATTATTTGAATTATTATTCATATGTTACATACTGGTGAAGAATATGAAAGAATTGTAGTTAAGTGCGATTGCAACTTTATATCATCAATGGTTGGAATTTTACATTTACTCATACCCTTATTTCATCATTTGTAGAGTACAATTTATTTAATTATTACAATAATATTTTAAAATGTATTTTTGCATGATATTTCATTTAAATACAGTTTGAAAAGATTCATAAAATTGAAAACATTATTTAATTTCTTCAAATAGTACCATCATTACTCTAACAAGTAATTGTACAATATTACCTGCTTTGTTTTATCTACATCAAAGCCCCTTCAATGTCAAAGTTATTCAAATTATTTTGTCATTCTTGGCCATGATTTGACAGAATGTATATGCATATTGTCCACTCATCACTGGTGATATACAAAGTCATTCAGCTAAAATTTGTTTCACATAAAAACATGTATTGCTGACAGCAATCAATTCAAAAATAGTTAAAAGTCAGAGAATTTATTTATTCCTGATCACACTTCCAATGTCCTATCGACTAAGTCCAAACAGTCAAGTGATCACTGCTATACAACACCTAGTCTATCACACAAACACTTTTTTATGACAAGGCATAAAATAACTAACTCCGAGTTCACTCTTGTAGTAGTTCATATTAATGAAACAGTTTATTTATTTGTTACCTTATTGTTGCTTTTGTTGTCACCTCCTTGAGTGTTCACACTATAATTTGTGTTGTTGATTGTCCCTTGGTGTCACTTTCTTTTGCTTTGATGCAAGTTCATCTTACTTTATGGTCGTTTCCCATTGTTTCTAGTATCCAACACAGTCTCAACTAGTTTCACTGAAAGTTTATATCAGTACAATATCCTTTTATCTGCACATAATAATTTTGATTACCTTTCCTATTAAATAATACATATGACATAATTAAATTATAGGCTGTTAATTATAACAATAGTTTTGGTTCCATATGCAATTAACTGAAATGAAAAATTGTTTATAAAACATTTTAACATACTTCTGTTCAATCATCTTTTAACTTTCCTATCTTTACTTTTATATACACACATGTTATTTGTGCACAAAATTTTAATTCTTTATACATTTACTAATGTTGCTTTAACATATTTCAAGTTGACATAAGTGAGGTTAATTATCATTATTATCTTTACAAAGTTTTCAGTAAATCATTATTGATTGTTCATTATTGATATTGCAATAATCAACCATATTTGCCATTACATTTTACTCCTATTAATTTATGATTTCTATCATTATTCTTGCAACACTCACAAATAAAAATCTACAATAAATTATCATCAAACATTGCAATTATATTTTTATCATATCCCATCCTTCATTTACAACGTTATTTTTCAAGGTACTAATCTATTGGTGTCTACAACATGACTCTAGTAATGATGTTAGCCATGCTACAGATCACTGTAAGCTTTTGTCTTTAGGCCCTATTGCCAAGGTTGACTAACACCTAAAACTGTAAAACTGTGCCATTGTGTGATTAACCGAGTACTTGGCGTTAAATAATTTTGAATTTGGAAGATGGCTAGTTGTAATTTGGATAGAATCGTACTACTATTAATCACAAAATTCTTAAAATGATTAAAATCATATTAGTTTATCAAAATACATATAATGTATATCATTGAGTTACATCTATATCAACATACACAAATTGTAATAATCATCTGTCACACTAATTTCTTCTACATTATCTTAGTTTCAAACATATCCTTGAATCATATCAAGTAAGTATAGACAAGTTGCAGTAACAATGTGTTACAATATTTCCCATTTAAATCTTCCTCCACATTATCATAGTTTAAATTAATCATCATATTCAATATCTGAGTCATATTTATCTGATTGTATTTAATATAAACATAAAAAAGTTATTACAACAAAGTACTTTTTTTAAAAAATCTCCCTAAATCATATTGGTCTCATATACATGTCACATTACTTCCACTGTCATATTCAAAATATGGACATAAACAAGTTATAATATCAAAGTATTATAATAAATTCCCTTAAATCATCTGTGTCTCATATGAATATCCTATTATCATTAATGTTGTGTTCATTGAGTCATATCAATGTAAGCATAAACAAACTACAATAACACAGTATTGTAAAATATATTCTTTCATCATTTTAGTCTCACATAGACATCATATTATTATTAATGTTGTATTTATTGCATATTATTATCAGTGTTACATTCAGTAGTAACAAATTATTACCATTATTTTCCTCACATCATTTTGGTTTAACATACATGTCTTATTATTTCAATGTTACATTTAAATCTCCTACTTAATCACAAATCTCATATTATTGTCCATATTACAATTCTTTAACTACCATCCGTTTATTATTATGACATCTTTAAGTATTTTTTTCATTTAATAATCATCTCCATACTTTATTTATTTATTTTTATACAACTCTCCTATCATTATTTAAGTTACCTTGTTTCAACTATTATTTATTTATTATTATTTCATCTTTAGGTATTTTTCTTTGAGCAGGTAATTTTACAATTTAGTTTTCTATGCAAATGGAGTTATCCGAGAACACTGGTTTATATTTCTTTTTATATTTGTAGTTTGAGAAGTATGATATATTATAATACCTCATCACATAATTAACAAAGTCATCCATGTCCACATCACAGTTTTCACCCCCCATCAAATCATTCTCAAGTTCCCTTTGTTTATTTATTCCCCAGTATTTGCTTATAACCTCCATTTTAAACTCAAAGAAGTCATTCAATTCATCTAGCCTATTTCTGATTGTTTTTAGTTTTTCATTTTTATTACGCTTAAAATCATTTATTTCACCTTCAAGGTTAGTGTTACAAACTGTCAAAGCTTTATCTATTTTTTCTATTTTATTATTGATTGTAGTATTTAGATGCCCTGTCTGTTCTTCTACTTCATTGTTTACTCTAGGCCTACTCATTTGATTATTTAGCTCATAGCCTACTTCAGTTGTTGTTATGTTTACTTTTATATATTTAGCTAGCAAGGTTTTATTTATTTCATCTAGTCTATCCTTGACATCAGTTATCTTGATAGTTTGTTCCCTATCTTGATCATTTACTTTACTGCTACTATTTTCTTTCAATTCACTTTCTACATCAAAGTCTACTTTTACTCTTTCTGTTTTATTGACAAAATTGTCTTTAGTCTGGTTCATCCTATCATTAACATTTTTTATGGGCTCATTAGCTTTCATATTATTTTCATTATTTAACTTTATTACATCATCACTTACTTCTTTCATCTCAACACTTGTTTTGCCTAGCCTAACATTGATTTCATCAAGTTTAGTATTTATGTCACTAGTTATGTTTAACAGCAAATCTACTCTCATATTGGTTTCATCATTTAGCTTTATTTTATTACTGTTTATTTCTTTCATCTTAGTACCCGTTCCACCTAGCCTAACATTGATCTTATCAAGTTTGGTATTAATGCTATTATTCATGTCCAGCAGCAAACCTATTTTATTTGACAGTAGTCTGTCCTCATCATTATTTATTTTGATAGTTTGTTCCCTATCCTCATTATTTATTTCATTTACAACATTATCTTCCTTTACTTCACTATCTTTACTAAAATCTACTTTTACATCTTTTAGTTTATTTATAAGTTTGTCTTCAAACTGATCTATTCTCTCATTAACATCTTTCCTAAGCTCATCAAGTTTTACATTAGTCTCACTATTCATTTTTATTATATCAGTATTTATTTTGTCAAGTCTGGTTTCAAAATTAGTATTTATTTCCATAAATTTAGTTTCTACACTTGTATTTATTTCTTTAAATTTAGTTTCTACATTTGTATTCATTTCTTTAAATTTAGTTTCTACATTTGTATTTATTTCTTTAAATTTAGTTTCTACATTAACATTCATTTTTAACAACATGTCCATTATGTTGGACAATGTATCTTCCCTATCTGCACTTGGCCCATTGTTTTCAAATTTGTTTTTATTTAAGTTAATCTCTTTAATGACACTCAAGGAAGTGTCCGAGTCCTCGGAGTCAAACTCCGTATTCAGTACTATGTCTATATTTGACATGATTATTTTTTTTTTTTAGAATTCAATAAGTTCAAAAATATAACCTACAAAAATTTTCAATTACTCATTTAAATTTTAATGAAATTAAAATATATTCATAATTTTCTAATACATTTATATTTCAACATATTTTTAAATATATTTAATTCAATAAAAGTATTCTACAGCTCCACGTGGTTGGACGCCAAACTGTAACCATCCACACCTATGTGATGTTACATTAATTACTTTTTCTCAATTAATTTAATCAAAATATTCTTTAAATCAAAATCTTTAATTTAATTCAACTATATTTTTTTTATTAATCTCAGGGTTAAATGTGGGTAAATTGGTGGAGCTGTATAATACAATAAATCAAAATATACTTTATAAAATTATTTTATTGACATGATCTTTGAAAATTGTTCTCTCTATTTCATTTAAATTATTAACAATAAAACTTTTATTTTACTTAATTATTGTTATAAATTCATTTTGAAAATTATTGTTTGATTTATGGCTTATTACTAGAACTTATCTGAAAATACATGAGGTCTTCATTGTACAACCGCGTGGTGACAACTTTTACTTTTTTTCAATAAAATTACACTAAATATTTCACTATTATTGTGATCACTGTTCTAAATTCACATAATTATTTAACGATAGAAAATAGAAAACTAAACAATTTGCTGAACATTTTTTAAACAATTGATTCTAACAATTGGAGTCCCGAGGACATCCAAGTGGTGGTGATTCGTGGGTCTGTTGAAAAGAGAGTGACGCCGAGAGCAAGAGTCCTCGCTTGCCTCCTTTTCGGTGGAGAGCGTGGCCTTCCCTCTCCCTTATTCTGTCAGCCTATAGCGTGCTTCCTTTTTTTTTGAGAGTTCACAAAAAGGTCGTCTGCTATTCGTTTTCAATGCGTTTTCGTTCGCTTGGAGCCCGAGGTGGGGGCTACATAGACATTCCAACGGGTTGTCATGTCGATGCCTGTCGCGAATCTATTTTCCGTTTTGGTTGATGTTCAGTTTTTGTTGATCGCAACCCACAGGAATGTTGTTTATTGAATTCTTAGAAGACAGCCCTGATATAAACATCTTTATCTGCTTTCTTGGCTGGTTGGTTACTTGCTTATAGTGATTTTCCAATATTATTTGAACATTCATCAATTATTTTAATTAAATATATTCATTTCCTCAAATAAACAATTTGTTATCTATTTTATTTAATTAATTTAACTTGTCAATTTGGTGGACCCGTTACAAGGTTCATAAGTGTGGACCTTTACTCAAGTACCATCAAAGGAAGGTGTATATTACCTATATGTCCAACTGCATGTAACGTGTAGGTTAGTAGTATATGTTGTATAATGGATGGTGGTGACATCGACAGAGTCAAAGGGTAGACCTTTACTCAAGTGCTATCAAAGGAGGGCGTATATTATTAGCTGAATACCCAGCTGTATGTTACTTGTACGTAGACAGTGTATGTTGTGTAATGGACGATGGTGACATCGACAGGGTCACAAGTGTGGACCTTTACTCAAGTACCATCAAAGGAAAGGGGTATATTACCTATATGGCCAGCTGTATGTAACGTGTAGGTTAGTAGTATATGTTGTATAATGGACGGTGGTGACATCGACAGGGTCATAAGTGTGGACCTTTACTCAAGTACCATCAAAGGAAAGGGGTATATTACCTATATGGCCAGCTGTATGTAACGTGTAGGTTAGTAGTATATGTTGTATAATGGACGGTGGTGACATCGACAGGGTCATAAGTGTGGATATTTACTCAAGTACCATCAAAGGAAAGGGGTATATTACCTATATGGCCAGCTGTATGTAACGTGTAGGTTAGTAGTATATGTTGTATAATGGACGGTGGTGACATCGACAGGGTCATAAGTGTGGACCTTTACTCAAGTACCATCAAAGGAAAGGGGTATATTACCTATATGGCCAGCTGTAGGTAACGTGTAGGTTAGTAGTATATGTTGTATAATGGATGGTGGTGACATCGACAGAGTCAAAGGGTAGACCTTTACTCAAGTGCTATCAAAGGAGGGCGTATATTATTAGCTGAATACCCAGCTGTATGTTACTTGTACGTAGACAGTGTATGTTGTGTAATGGACGATGGTGACATCGACAGGGTCACAAGTGTGGACCTTTACTCAAGTACCATCAAAGGAAAGGGGTATATTACCTATATGGCCAGCTGTATGTAACGTGTAGGTTAGTAGTATATGTTGTATAATGGACGGTGGTGACATCGACAGGATCATAAGTGTGGACCTTTACTCAAGTACCATCAAAGGAAAGGGGTATATTACCTATATGGCCAGCTGTATGTAACGTGTAGGTTAGTAGTATATGTTGTATAATGGACGGTGGTGACATCGACAGGGTCATAAGTGTGGACATTTACTCAAGTACCATCAAAGGAAAGGGGTATATTATCTATATGGCCAGCTGTATGTAACGTGTAGGTTAGTAGTATATGTTGTATAATGGATGGTGGTGACATCGACAGGGTCATAAGTGTGGAAATTTACTCAAGTACCATCAAAGGAAAGGGGTATATTACCTATATGGCCAGCTGTATGTAACGTGTAGGTTAGTAGTATATGTTGTATAATGGACGGTGGTGACATCGACAGGGTCATAAGTGTGGACATTTACTCAAGTACCATCAAAGGAAAGGGGTATATTACCTATATGGCCAGCTGTATGTAACGTGTAGGTTAGTAGTATATGTTGTATAATGGACGGTGGTGACATCGACAGGGTCATAAGTGTGGACCTTTACTCAAGTACCATCAAAGGAAAGGGGTATATTACCTATATGGCCAGCTGTAGGTAACGTGTAGGTTAGTAGTATATGTTGTATAATGGACGGTGGTGACATCGACAGGGTCATAAGTGTGGACATTTACTCAAGTACAATCAAAGGAAAGAGGTATATTACCTATATGGCCAGCTTTATGTAACGTGTAGGTTAGAAGTATATGTTGTATAATGGATGGTGGTGACATCAACAGGGTCATAAGTGTGGACATTTACTCAAGTACCATCAAAGGAAAGGGGTATATTACTTATATGGCCAGTTGTATGTAACGTGTAGGTTAGTAGTATATGTTCTATAATGGACGGTGGTGACATCGACAGGGTCATAAGTGTGGACCTTTACTCAAGTACTATCAAAGGAAGGTGTATATTACCTATAGGGCCAGCTTCATGTAACGTCTAGGTTATTAGTATATGTTATATAATGGTCGGTGGTGACATCGACAGGGTCATAAGTGTGGACCTGTACTCAAGTACCATCAAAGGAATGTGTATATTACCTATATGGCCAGCTGCATGTCACATGTAGGCTGGCATTATATGTTGTATAATGGATGGTATTTACATCGACAGATTCATAAGTGTGGACCTTTACTCAAGTGCTATTAAAGGAGGGCGTATATTAGCTGAATTCCCAGCTGTATGTAACGTGTACGTTGACAGTATATGTTTTATAATGGATGGTAGTGACATTGACTGAGTCAAAGGGTAGACCTTTACTCAAGTGCTATCAAAGGAGGGCGTATATTAGCTGAATTCCCAGCTGTATGTAACGTTTACGTACAGTATATGTTTTATAATGGACGGTAGTGACTTCGACAGTGCCAAAGGGTGGATCTTTACTCTAGTACCATCTAAGGTAGGAGGTATATTACCTGAATGTCCAGCTGTAATTTCTTTGACACTAAACGTTGTATAATGGACAGTGGAGACAGTAAAATCAGCGTTCTAAGTCACTACCATACGTATATCATCTATTCAGATGTTGGATTTGTAGTTAATCTTATCTTCATATATGTCCTACGTTTTATTTTTGATCTCATTTCAATAAACGCACTTTAAGTACTCTTTAAAATGCTGTACGGTATAAAGTGTAATAAATCTATAAGCACTTTTCATTTAAATAACGCTTATGAGTATTGATAGTCCACTTTTTTTCAATATTTTGATAAATGATAATGTTATAGCACTGGGACATACCAAGAGTAATTTTTAAAAAAATAGAAATTCTGAATTGTGCAGAAAATTTTAAATTTTTTATGTTTATTAATCAAAATTCTATATTCCTACATTACTTTCAATTTTACAATTATAGTCTCCTTAAGATCTTATTGCTAAATACAGGAAATTATTAACACAATTTATTAATATCTTAGTTTGTGTATTTCGACTTACAAAACTTAACCAAAGTAACGAACATAGTAACACCTGATAACATATTAAGACAAATAATCATAATACTTGTTAAATAAATATTAATTTCTAGAGAAGTACAAAGCGCACTTAATCATCAACTATGTTTATTTATGCAAATGAAAAATTTAATAAATAATTGCTAATCATCTAGTTGAACATGTCATTAACATTATTAAAACTGTTATATTGAGGAGAGAATATGTTATTGTTAATGTACCTTACCAAACAGAAGTTTACTCAGGTAATTATGTACGCAGATTGTAACTGGAAGCACTTGAACGTACGTTATCGTGTCAAAACAGTTTGCCTTCCAACTGAAGTTACTTGTGGCAGACTCAATACTACTTACCTTGACGTTTCTAAGAACACACTTGTGCTACAGCTGACGTTCTCAATTCAATTAGTATACTTTGTAACGATACTATAACTAAGTCTCTTGTAACCTATATTTATACTGTATTATACTTTATGAGCACCACTTGAATGACCGAGTAATTGACTGTTGGACTTTGGAAAATTAAGACTATTGACATTGGGTGATAGTTTGAGGGTGAATTCTTTCAAAAGAGGTTTTTTACGTCCTTATTTTAAACTTTAATTTACAAGATTTAGGTAGAAAAACATAACTGAATAGTTTGTTCAGTCTTCTTGAGGTCTTTTATCTAACATTTACTTAATTTGTTTAAAGGTTCATAATATACAAACTAATACAGTACAAGTAAACGTCACACAACACAAAATTATTACAATATAAGCACAAAATGCACAAATATATTACAATACAAGTACAAAATGCACAAATATTATAGTGATCGATTTCGGTGAACCACGCTCACCTTCCTCAGACCAGAGGAATTCACAAATGATTCTTTTATGAATTCCTCTGGTCTGAGGAAGGTGAGCGTGGTTCACCGAAATCGATCACCATAATAATTGTGCACTTTGTACTTGTATTGTAATATATTTGTTCATTTTGTGCTTATATTGTAATACATTTGTGTTGTGTGACGTTTACTTGTACTGTATATGTACCAATACGTATTATGCTAATTAAAAAACTATTTACAAACTAATAAACCAATATTTATAAATTTGGATGATAACTAAGATTATGCTTTATTCACATACGATTCGTTGTAAATAAAATATTACCATACCACTCTTTTGAAGTACTGAAGCACTAAAAAATATCTTATTCCAACAACGGCATTGTTTTCCAGTCCATCAGCAATAATATTTGAATACTTCTAATCATCAGGTTGCGGCATACATTTTATTAAAGTCAAAAGGAATAACATAATATTGAACTGTTTTCAACAAATAAATGGACATAATAAAATAAAACTATAACTTATGTAATGTTATCGAACACCTTATTTATAAAAACATCTTCAATATACTCTGATTAAATTACGAAGGCAGAGTATTTTAAATACTTGGGTAGTACACTGGAGGAAAATGGAGGAAAAGGGAAAGACATAAATGAAAGAGCAAGACAAGCTGGACATTTTTATAGAGCAGCTGGAGGATTTATACACAGTAAGTAAGTACTTCAAAGAAGCAATAAATTATTTATCAAATTTACTATGTACCAATTTTAACTTATGGAGCGAAATCGTGGACAATGAAGAAGAGGGATAAAAAAAGATTCGAGAAAGTGAAATGAGATTTTCGATGGCGAGAAAAGGAATTACCAAGAGAGATAGAATAAGAACGAGACAATAAGAGACGCTAAGGAGAAGAACCGCTGCATGAAAGGATAGAAAGAGGAAGATTGAGATGGTTCGGGCATGTGAACAGGATGGATCTTGAAGAAATGGCTGGATTATGAAATTCAAAGAAAGAGACAGATGGAGTGAGGGAGAGTGTATTGAAGAGAGGGGAAGTTTGGGAAGACATCATGGAAGATGGGAAGACAAAATGTTGTGGAGAGGATTTTGTACTAGGCAGACCCCAAGACGACTGGAAACTCTAGAAGAAGATGATGATATTGATGATTCAACCATAAATAAGAGAAAATATTATAAAACGTTTTATAATATGTCATAGTGCGGTATATTATAAATGTATGCCAAATTCTGCAAAGAATACATTGTATTTTTCTTTCGTTCTTGAATCGAAAACCCTTAAAATCACATTTGACATGATAAAACGAGTGTTTGAAGTTCAGAAGCTAAATAAATGCTAATTTAATACAACCGCACGCTTTCAGCCGTTGAAGTGAAAACACTAACCATGTTTTGTGTGCGCAGCTGAGCGTTTGGATTCCCAGTGTTGGTTTAATATTTTTAAACAGTAATATTGAAAAAGTGAAAGTCTGCATTCTTATTACTATGCAACCTTGTATTACTCGGTTCTTTCATATTGTGTAACAATGATCTATGCTTGTCCTATAAATTACTGAAGGGTAATTTGAGCCCTTGTTTTGTTAATCACAAATTAACTTCTTTTCGCAAGATTTTAGTAAAAGTTTTATCTTTAGGAAGAGTTTTAACACTAAAGTTTACTCATTGTGTTCAAATAGTTATCAAAAATACCAACATAATACGGAGTATACATTCCGTTACCTGCCCTTTCTTATTGTAAAGCAAACATCAAAACTATTTGAGTAATTAAGTCCGTATGAAGTGATTTGGAATTTGCAGGAAATTAAATAAAGCCTGTTTTATGTTTAACGGTTGTAAAATTTTAGCAGTTAAACTTTTTATAGCCCCTAAACTAATATTTGTAAGAAATAATATGCGGAATAGTTTTTATAGCATGGTATTTAAGTACTTAAAATATTGTTTAATCTAAGTATTAATAAAAATTATAAGGAACATTGTTATCATCAATGTTCTCATCAGAATAAATTACCTCACTCGAAAAGCAGTCACCAATTCCTTCGAAAAAACAATAATTTCAAAAAATAAAACAGTTGCTAATGAGCCCTGAAGCAAGAAGTTACGCTTAATTAACAACATGGAAAATAACGTTATTTTCCATATTGTTGTACTACATACAATAGGACACTTTAAAACCACCATTTGACATTCGAATCTTGTTAAATACTGTTAATAGATGAACAGACTTAATGAGCCTTAATGCCCCTACCACAGGCATGTATATCATGGGATAGGGAGCTCCCTCCGAGCAAGAATTAAGGTAATTAGGTCAGGATTTTGTGAGGGGGGTTTGATGAAATATTAAAATAGTTACGTATTTCTACAAGACGTGTTCCTACAACACAAATTCTCAGAACTACTTGGCTGTTCAGCCAATAGACTGATTCAGTTTAGAACAAACTATATCTTAAAATTCAGGGATGAACAACATTTATCCGTTGCTAAAACCAGTTCTTCCAGATTTAAATTAAATAATATCTACAACACAATCAACTGGAGGTTTGGTTGGACTCACCATCTTTTTATACTTAACCATTAGACACAACTTTAGCATTTCGTATGTTGAGTTTTGGCTTTCAACGATACCAATGTTATCCTATGTTATATTAAATACACATTTACATACTCTTAAAGCACGAATAATAACTCTACCTATAGTTTCTTTCCTGTCCAAAATTACATTTGTAGATAAGTTTATGACCACAAATGTTATAAATGCTATAAAATGACAAAATGAATATAAATTTTGTCTTTAGTAACAATAATTCAATGTAAGGGATTCAAGTGGGCCGCCCACCCACACAGGTAAAATGGTATTGATCCACCCGCCCACCCATACACGTACTATTGACTTTGTTGGTAAATATGTAGAAAATAACAATTTAGTACATTTACAACTGTTGCAAGGGCCCAATATGAAATTCTTTACTGGCGGAGATGTCTGCTGAGGTATCCTTGTGTTATTGTAGTTTGGGTGTTACACATATTTGTTCTATACAAGTGACTAATGCTGTTTACCTATGACGTCATTTAGCTATTACGTCACTGGAAACGTCAGATCCACCGTCTACATCTATTACATACTTCAGGAATGTCTACAAAGTTATGGTCGTAATATATTAAAGAATAATACAAAATTAATTGGTTGTACAAAATATAATGTTTTGCTCTTAACGTTCAATCCAACAAAAAGAACTCACTACACTATTAGATATACAGTGGCCATTGAGAGTCATACATACTTTACTTTCCATACAATCATAAATAGTACATACTGACCTAGCCCAAAACAATGATACTCAAAAGGCTTAGTTCATAGTCTAGTTTACATTAGTGTATTTTGTCTATTGGGTAGAGGACAATTTTAGTACAAACCTAAAAAGCTGCATGTAGCCACGAAAGCATGTAAACAATCTGAAGTACATTCTGTGACTGTATCGATGGCGAAAAGCGTATCTGTGTTTTTATTAACAAAAGCGAAATTTTCACAGTTTTATTCAGAATTTTCACGTTCCGCACATTTGCTAAAAGTATAGCCTATGCATGTTGAATTATTGTAGAGAATAGTTCTCTAAAAGTCCATATAGAAAGCTTTTTTGCATTTTTTCACTGATGACTTTTTTTATGTACTTTTGTATTTTTGTAGTTTTTCAAGTGAATTATATAGAGTATTTCGTAAGAGACTATTAGTTGGTTGTATTGTATTGGTGCAAGTGACTCTTCAAGATAGATTAAGGAAACAATATCTGTTTCTTTTCTGAAGCGTAAGGCAACGCTTATTTTATTGCTATCATAAACTCGTGAAACTCGATTTCGGCACCTGCCCTTGACTGAACAAAATAAAATGGTATTGCTATGATATTTTAAACGCTACTCACGTGAGTTACAACATCAAGACACATCTTGGCTCATTGGCGTTTTTCAAACCAAACCTAGGTAAAACTACCTACGTGTATAAAATTCCTCGGCTTGTTACAAATGTATTTTCCATGGCTGAAACTCTGTATAGTATTATATTAGCCTTAGAAGTCACAGGGATTTCTCCGTTTGGTTATATATAATATATTTTTTAAAGAAATCAACTTTATGCCAAGCTATATTACAGATTGACCTGACCAAAATACAATTCATCGACCTATATCTAATTATAAGGTTTAAGAAATGAGATTTGAACTTGATTATCTTGCTGATGTCAACCAACAGTCTGATTTCAAATAAATCAAGTTCCCTCAGGGTAGTAATGAATTTTAAATTAATTGACCACAGAACATCTACTTCAAAATTTATTTTTTAGTTATTTATTCATTCTTTTTTTATATGTGTATAGTAATAATTAAGCTAAAAGTTTGAAACTACGTCTAAAGAATAGGCTAAACAAATTACAGCATGTTAGAGAAATAAAGTTCAAAAATGTTTACTCCAGATACAAGCAAAATTTATGAAGAACTGTGCAAGGTTTTTGACAGAAGGAAGTATGTGGTACACAAAGGATAGAGCAAAATTAAAGAAGAAAAGCTGAACTTTAATACTCTTTGAACTTTTAAGAAAAAACAAAGAGTATTAAAGTTATAAATGAAGAATTTAGGAAGTAAGAAAATTAAAGTTCAAACTTGAAATAAAAACATTTTTCATGGGGTGGTTCTTGGAAGACCAAGGGATTGCTAGTGTGTGGGAACAGTTCTCCCAACGGCACGTGGCAAACAGCTCAGTCCACCTAACATCCTAACACAAAGATTCGTCAGTCTTTGTGATACACCACTCCCTGTCTCATCCTCACTATTCATATTAATTGAATATACTATGAAATGTTATTCAATATGCTCTTTAAAAAAAACACACACAGAAACAGATTGAAAATAAAAACGTTTCGACTACCCTACAGTCGCCTGCGGCAGACCATTGGACGCTACTACACTGCTGCAATGACATGTTAGGGGATAACGGAGGGGGTAGTGAGCTGTAATGACATACCTGTTACATGTCCAAGGCTACAGGCTGTTTGATGTGGGACCTTTAGGCCCTATAACACTCTAGTTAGCACGACTTTATCGACTCTATCTCTCTTTCTCTCTCTCTCTCTCAGGTGCACAACAACTTAAATTAAATACCACCGTCATATGGAATACTAATGGATTGTAAAGATACTTTATGAAATATAAAATAAAATGTATTTAGTGGTTGTATAAAGCCACTATTCCCACGAAAGCTCTCAGATGAATGAGAACATCAAGCGTAGAGTCTTATTTTACGGCACACGCAACGTTAAATTGCTATGTTGTTCCTTTCTGAGCATACATGTACTTAACTGCCACAAATATTTTTATGACATTTTTTATGTATACAAAAAATAAGAAAATCAACCTAGAAATGTAGTGCATTCGTCCAGTCTCTACTTAGTAGACGTTAAAATATAATTCAGACTGTAATATCACGTAGTAAATTTAAATTTTCTGTAAGATTTCTAAAGAAATTACGACCATAATTTTATACAGCTAACTCTTGTACATTCCTGAAGTTGTAATAATTGAAGTATACAGTGGAAGGGAAGTTTGTAGTGTCGAGTAAACTGAGTGACGTCATAGGTAAACAGCATTAGGTACTTGTATAAAACAAGCATTTGTCAAACCCAAACAACACAAACATAAGGATAACTTTCTAAAGGCTTGAAAAACGTCTGCATCAAAAAAGGGGCTAAGGCGTTGGCTTGCCACGCCATCGGTCCGGGTTCGATTCCCGACATGACCACTAACAGTTTTTGCCCTGCCGTTCCCGTGGTTCGGAAGTCACGTAAAGCCGTTGGTCCCCAGGTTAAGTGTTAGAGAGGGCTTCTTAGCCCTAACTTCGCCTGGTAAAATAAGACGAACTTTAACTTTAACTTTTAACAGTAGGAAACTCTTAGAACATTCGTCAATGTATTGTATTGTTATTTTCTTTATATTTATCAATAAAATAGTTCATTTATTAGATAATACCCATTGTTCCCAAACTGATGTACACCAGTCCAGTCATTAATTACTTTACACAATAAAAGATTCGTTTTTTCTATGTCATTGTCAACAGAGGGCTGCAACTATGCACATTCCAACATTATTTCTAAATATTTGTAATATGTATATTTAACAATTTCATGGCATAATCTTGTTTTGAATGAGATCAAAAATAAAGCACTGCAAATTTCTCTTTGAAGCTGATGAATTGGTTTAAAATACCTAGTAATTTTTATAGTCAGTGTTTTCGGATTCATAGTGAAAATCAAATTATATTAGTGAATATGACAAACACTTTCTTGGCATTAGTGATAACACCGATATTGGGAAAAAGTCAAATATTAAATCAAACCTAGTGATAATTTAAAAACACAAAGGAGGTAAGCACCTCCACCGTTTTTAAGTATTCGACACAAAATTCTAAATTATTTATAAAATAATCCCCCACTATCGGAACAATATTTTCGTAGAACCACGCTCATTGAAAAGCAAATTTACTTTAATAACTATTTCGATCCTAGATTCTTATCCGATGTATAAATTATCGGAGACCATTTCTTACCAGTGTAAGTGTTCATCCTTAACTACTTACGATTTCTATAGTGTTGTACAATTATTCTATGCTGATTTTTTTAGTTTATAAGTTATTTAACAGCTTACCCAACAAAGTTAACTCATGAATGTATTCTTCAACAATAAGTTCTTTAATTATAGGCCACAAATAAGTCATAACAAAAATGGTTTGGGCTTATCATCATTTCATTTATATAGTTGCCAAAAATGTAAATAAATAAACAAGACAATAAACTAAGTAATAGTGATTTAGTATATATTTAAATTGTAAATTAAGTGTATTATTTAGATATTACCTTGACAATAAAAGCGGTAAAAAGCTCACAAAATTGATCCAGTAAATTAAAACGGCAAACTTTCCAAATGTTACTTTTGGATTTACAAGTTATAGTAATACATATATCAGTTATCTAATTTATTAGTATTGCTAGTAGTAAATCTAAGAGTTACAATGGTATTTAAGTCCAAAAAAGTATATAATTCTGTATGCACTTTCGAATGCTGTATATCCGATCGTTATGTAATGTTAACGGTATACTGTATAATCCAGAAACGAAGATCAAAATAAAAACCTGGCGAATGTTTACCAAAGGATAACGATTTCTGCAATCAGGTCTCAGTTTATAGAAGGATTTTGCTAACGTAAATCACAAAAATACGCAATATTAGATTTAATTTTACTTTACTAAAAGGCCTTTATTTAAAATTTTTATTAATATTGCATTTAACAGAGTCCTTTTAAATTATTTAACTGTTCATTATTAAAACGTGGCTCATAGAGATATGGGTGAATATGAGGAACGCAAGAGTGTGATGAGATCATATAAACGAATGTAGTGATTGTTACTAAACAAGCTTGACTGTTACTTAGAAGGAGCCATTTATTAATGCCCAATGGCAACCAAGAAACCTAAAGCTCTTAAAGAAATTCGAATCGCGTAATATTGGTTTGATTTTCAGCTAATGAGATGCTGATACTCAGTTCTCTCCCCTACACAACATCCCTACTGTACCGGATCTTTTGACAGGTGCATTTCTTTTTTCGTCGTAGTCTGCCGGGCTGCCTGAGATTCGCTTTTGCCCGGCGATTCGCGTACTTTGGTGGCCGTTGGCTCGGATCCGTTCGTTCCGTGTTCCAGACTTTTGTCTGCCAGGTTGGCCATCGGTTGGATTCTTCTAGTTTGTTCTCTGCGGCCGAACCACCTTACTATGATCGGCTAGAGACTCTAAAACGTAAGTGTTTATTTTGTAATTTTTAATATCTAATCACCCTTTTGGTAAACATACTTTGTTCAATGATAATAATTAATCGGGCTTACTTGTGTTTTCAGAGTTTTGTTAAATTTGTATTCTTTGTTAAGATTTGTTAACCTAGGTTCGAGCCACGTGCTCAATGTTACATTTTTAACATTAATTGCTTTTTATATCTGGCTTTATAATTTATAGTAGTTCTGTATAATGTTTTGTTGAGCTTTTGGTTTAGTTGGAGTTACCGATTTATCAAGTTTTGTTCTTTGCCAATTACCTAGCCTATCTGTACCGTTTGATTTCCATGTTATAACATATTGCTCCTGTATCCATAGCCTAGTTTTCAGTTTGTCATTTCTAGTTCCGTATACTTCTTTTATATTTTGTTAAATTGTAATTTGGTTTAAATTATTCATAGCATAAAGTTAATCTTTCACTGTCTTGTTTGCTCCACTTATGTTCTTGTTTGTATCTTCATGTTCAGTTTCGCGAAATCGTGCACCCTTATATTTAGTTGTTATGTGTAATATTTTTGTTGTTGTGGCTGGACTGTTTTTAATGTGCTGTGGTGTTGCCGTGCAGTCCAGGGTCCTTGAGTAGGACGTTTCTACCCTCAGCCTGCCGTCCGGGGATTGTCGACCTTCTGCACTGCTAGCCTGGCCTGAGGACCATGTTGGAGCCTGGAGTCGCCCGCTACCCGCTCTACATCTTTGGGGTAGAAATCTTCTGTCCTCAGGTCAGTGCGTTCCTTTTTGGTTTCCCGGCGGCTGAGCTGGGGGTTTAATTTAAAAGTAAAAAAAAAGTGCAAAATGAAAGAAGAAAAAAAGTTTGGGGAACTGTTGAATTTGGCCGAGGCCTAAACGGATTGGACAAAGTGATTTTATGCAACACAGCCATGGGGACTTATACGGGTTTTTATTAAAGAAAGAAAAACTTCTTAAAATACACAAAGAACGTTCGCTGTTAATATTTATTGTTATTTAATTTTAGTTAGTTTATTTTCTTGTTACATTTGTTTAGATTTTTATATTTGTTAGGTCCCCATTGTTAAATCATGTTAGTATTTATTTATATGTGTAGGCCTAGTTATTGTTATTTATTTTTTTCGTTAAGTGTATTAGGGGTGTTTTGAAGTGAATTTTTACTCGAACGGTACCTTGTTATATATTTTTTTTAAATTGTTTAGTTTTTAAACTCACCAAAAGGGGATTATTGTACTTTTACGTAACTTCTAATTCGGAGCTGTCCAGGGATTCCGGCTTACTCCCTGGCCTCGGTGGAATCATGGGATGGTGGGGCTAAATTGCCGGGTTATTTGAGGTTATCAAAATTGTTTCTAAATTTTGTCACCTTTTAAATTTGTTAATAAATTTTTGTCTTACGTTTTTGGGTGTCTCTGGCTAGGCTGCAGATAGGACATGTAGTGGTTAATTGTTAATTTTGGTATTTGTAGCGTTAAGTGTTTTTGTAGCTTTTGTGTTATCTTGTTCCTTTTAGTGTTGCTTGTTATTTATTTAAGTGAAATTGATATTGTGGCCTTCTGCCGTTTTTGACGGATTAACTTTTGTTCGGCTTTGATAATAAAATTAGTTTTGCTCAGCTGCCGAGTGTTATTTTGACCCTCCGACTGCCACCCGTGATCCCATCGCTTGACTTGTTTTGAGCCATCCCCCGGTTGGCACGCTTTCCAGATTTGGTGGGGGGATGGGTCTCACTACACGGGCACCTGAGGGGCCGTCGCCCCACCCCCCTAACGCCTTATAATTTTTTTTTAGAGTTAAAACTGTCACATTTTAAAATTTACTTTTAACCCCTTATATATACGTCATATGCTTTGAACAGCGTTGTTTAAAAAGTCTTCAAAATTACAACCTATAATTCATAAACGGAACCACAACCTGATTGACGACAGGTGTGTGGGTGGAGAGAGGTCAAAAGTACGACTGAAGTAACGTGTACAAACCAGACTGTGACGGTGAGCGGCGAGCGCATCATGCCAATGACTACAGATAGAATTCTATCTGTAGTCATTGATCACGCAGTCCACCCTCTCCATCTACTCTGCTTATTTATTTATTTATCAATGGCAGCAGCCAATTCATACAGGCATAACACAAAAAATAATAATACAGTTCATAGTACAAAAGCAATCGGATTAACAGATAACAGTAATAAATAAATATCTTAAGGCTATAAATACTAAATATAAATACATAAAAACCACTTATTAGCAAAAACGAATAACAACTACTCCTTATAAGTAGCTTAATTAACACAGCTATCAAGAAACAGGAATATATAGGCCATATATAAATTTAAAAAGGAAATATACCAAACACTTATTTAACTAAAAAAAGAACGTTAGATTAAATATATTTAAAAGTGCAAAAATAAATATGATACTAAAGTAATAAATTAAGAACATTGAATAATAAGTCCTATAACAAGAATCATGGAATCCATAAAATGGTTACAAGATAAATAACAAAAAAATCATAATAAATATTTAAACAAGGTAAGTTAATAATAATAACGATAACAATCAATATAAAAAATACCATACATAACAATATCCATATAAGAATATTATATATATATAAACGAAAATATGATAAGTATTTGATACGGTATTTTGATAACTCATAATGATAACGATAACAATATAACTAAATACTTATTAACCCTAGATGGACCAAGGGAGGGTCATTTTGTTGTCCACACTTTTTTAAAACTTCTTGCAACAATTATTTTATTTCCAAAAATGTTGAAAAAATTTTTTGTGTTGGAAAACGATTACTTAAATATTACAGTAACAATTAACCATCCAACGTATGTTGTATATTTTTTAATAGGAACAACATTTAGTAAGTGGACAATTTTTGACCCTCCCTCGGTCCAACTTGTAACCTCATCAGTTTAAGCTGTGGGGATCTTATTAAATCAAAAATAAGTAATTTTTCTGTGATAAAACTGCATATTTACAAGTAATGTTAGATAGTACACAGTAATCTTGTTGAACTATTTTACTTTCGCAGTTGGTACCATTGAAACTTAGACTCAGACAACTGACATTTGTTGTGTTATTCATACTGTCAGTCAGTTCACATGCTGGATTGTGTCTTATTAGAGGTTTATGTGTGTTTTCTATTCCAAGTGTTGAGTTTCAAAATGAGTGATTACATATCACGAAGTGAAATTGACAGACTTTTATTAGTACGCTGTTAGTGAAGATGATGGTGATGATGTGATTAGCAACGCATCCGAGGAAAGTTTGGGTTAGTGAAAACGGACGACTTGATCTACAATATAGATGACATAGACAATGGTGAGACGTTTATAGATGTGGATGAGTTATTTGAAAGTGGAAATGAAGGTGAAGAAGTAGTGAATAGCAATGGACGAATTGAAGTACGTAGCAAAATCAGGTAAGGAAACGCGGGAAAATCTTGTCCATAAACCTAGGCCTACACGTAGGACTAGGGCAAATATTTTCCGCCAAAACCCAGGCCTAAAAAGTACTGGAAAAAGTAGGTACTGTTGTTGAATCCTTTCATAAAATGTTTCCAAAAGAAGCAATACAGCTTATAGTCACCCATACAAATGAAGAAGCACTTTTACGTAACATAGAACCAACAAACGAAACAGAACTTCTAGCGTTCATTGGTATATTGATATTACAAGGAGCAAATAACGATAGTAAATTAGACTATCATGATTTATGGTCAACTGAGTTTGGAAGAGCGTCATACATCGCAGGAATGAGTCGGAAGAGGTTATCGTGATTTACTCTCTATCTTGAGATTTGACGACAAGCAAACGAGGCAAAATAGGCGTGTACATGACAAATTTGCGCCGATTCGTGAGCTATTTGAAATGATAAACAACGGGCTGTGCTCGCACTTCACTCCCTCAGTGAAATGTGGTTATTGATGAAATGTTGACCTTATTTAGGGGTAGATGCCCGTTCAAGGTATTTATGAAGGAAAAGCCTGGTAAATACGGTATCCTCATAAGAATACTGGCTGACTGGCGAAAAACGAATGGTATTGAATATGGAAGTTTACGCGGGTAAAAGACCAGATGTTCCAACCGATTACTGTTCAAGTTGTAAAACGATTGATTGCTCCCATTACAAATACAGGAAGAAATGTAACTACAGATCGTTTTTACACTTCAGTCCCACTAGCAGAGGCACTTTACGAAGAGCACGGACTAACTTTGGTAGGCACAATGCAAACCAAATCGGAGGTTTATTCCGAAAGAAATGAAAGATGTCAAGGATAGACCCCTTCATTCTAGTTTTTTTGCCTTTACCGATCCTAAAAGGTAAGAGGGCCTCCTGTTACACTACAATCGTACATAACCAAGGAAAAGCCTAAGAGAAACCTAATTCTACTATCCACTCAACATAATGATGACAACGTGGCCATGGAAGGCAAAATGAAATCTGATATCAACCTATTCTACAATTCCTACACAAAAGGCGGGGTGGATTCAATTTGACCAAATGGCGCGAAAATATTCGACAAAGAGATCTACCCGGAGATGGCCACTTTCAGTATTTTACACATTGATTGATGTAGTGTGTATAAATACATTTTCTCTGTACATTCTAAATTTTCCAGATTGGAATAAAGCTAAGACAAATCGTAGAAGGATTACCTACAAGAGTTGGGACTACAACTTATCAGGACCCCATGTAACCAATCGATCAAGAAATCTAGTTGGAGTTCAAACAACGAGTTGTTATGGCCATGGAAGATGTTTTTAGGACGCAAAGTTACTGTACCAACTCCAGCCAAGCACAGAGGGTGAGCGGGAAGGGCCGATGTTACATGTGCTGCTCTGCTGCTTCATCAAAGAAGGAGAAGCTCAATAAACTGATGCAAAACAACCATTGTGTGTTGCAACTGTGAAAAGTATGTTTGTGGTAGGCACAGTGAAAAGACCAATATTTGTCAGAGATGCAAAACAGAAGATTTCTGAATCGTCAGATTAGGTTAGCAAATTAAAAGAACGGTGTCGAGAATGCCAGTTGTTTTTTGACGATGGTAAAATTTATCATAAATTATATTTAAAATAAACTTTTTTCTCAATATTTTAATGTTTGACTATGTTTGATATGACATCTACCAAAACTATTGTAAACTGTACTAATAAACTGCATTTAAACATGTTTAACAAATGTGGACATTTTTTGACCCTCCCTTGGTCCTGCGCGTAACCAATTATATTTTGGTCCATCTAGGGTTAATAAATAACAAACACGTACACAAGTACACATATACAAATGTATAATATATAATAGTTTACAGATGATCCGCAATGTGGTTGAGAGTAGTGAAATGGTGGGCGAAATAGACCCACTTTGACCTTTGGACCCAAGATGGCGGCGCAGTGGTACCAACCCTCCCCCCCTCCCCCCTCAAATTTCCCTCAAATTCCCAAAATTCCCAAATTACCCCCAAATTACCCTCAAAATTACCCTCAAAATTCACCCAAATTCCCTCAAATTATCCAAAATACCCCCAAATTCCCTCAAATTACCCAAAATACCCCCAAATTCCCTCACATTACCCCCAAAATACCCTCCAAATTATCCAAAATTACCCCCAAATTCCCTCAAATTACCCAAAATACCCCCAAATTCCCTCACATTACCCCCAAAATACCCCCAATTACCCTCAAA